>JAFEMH010006274.1:0-129861 GCA_022495995.1 Adenophora triphylla var. japonica | reverse complement strand
TTCTTATCATTTTTAAGCATACAAAATTTACATTCCTCCCCCATACCTCTCAAGGACACAACCCCTTGACACACATCAATGGTGGCCTTAGTGTCAAACATAAAGGGCCTCCCAAGCAGAATGGGAGGTTTCAGTTGTTCCTCCCAGATCCCTCCATACACGTCACATAAAAGTCAATAGGGATAATGATTTTATCGATTTTAACCAACACCCCTTCAATAACCCCTAAAGGTCTTTTGATTGAGAGATCCGCCAATTGCAAGTCTCTCATGGGTGGTTTCAACTCACATACTGTGAGCACCCCAACCCGGGACCTAACACGTGTCCCGAGCTAAGGGAGCTCAAACTAAGAAAATCCATCTAAATTTTTAAAATATTTATTTGCCTTTAAAAGAAAACCACTTTTCAAACTTCCAATAAAATCAATTGGAAATATCTCTACTTAGAGGAAATCCAACCACAACTTTTAATAAACCGAAATCTGATCAATTACATTGGAAACCTTAATTAACCTTGTTTAAACAAAGAGTTTTCCATACAATTTACAAAAGAAGACTACTTAATAAATACTCCTAACAACCGACTCCTATACTTAACTTGTCAAGCCCCAAAGCAAAAGTCCACAATGAAATCCCCAGGCCTCACCGGTTCGGGTCACTTTGTCTCGGAATCTAAAACAAGTAAAGGGAGAGGGGTGAGAATAAATCTCAATGAGCTATTATGAATGCGGCAAGATGCCATACAAGATGCAACACGTAGCATTGTAACACTTAACACATTATGAAAGCGGTAAACACCTTACGTTACCTCATTTTACCTTTTCCCGTCGAACAATAAGTCGTACAACGTGGGAGTAAAACTCCACTCTTTGGTGAATTGCTCCGGCACATTCGCCTCTTATAAACCTCATTCCCGAGAGATCCATATAAGAAAGGATACCTATATTAGCCAGTATCCAAAAATAACATCTTCCTCCGTACAACGATCGCAATGCAGTGCAGTAAAGGCTTCTTCATGCTCAATACGGTCGTTAGCGCGGCCCGCTCCGTGGCCGCGAGAGGGGAAGGGTCACGGTATGATGAACTTTCAATCAATTATAGAACAAATCAATAATTGATTTGACTTCCATCATACCCACCCTAACATTCAAGCACATACCGGATACTTGAATTATAATCCACAAAAGGGATAAACATATAGTAACATGGTAAAATATACTCACGTTACAACACATACATATAGTGCAACAGTTCCATGTAATACACTTTATGCATAATACCCTTAACGAATTTAAATTCAAGTAAGGTATCCATATAACCACATAATCCCTCGGATACAATATAACAATACCAAATAATCCACAAAGGGGATAACCATACAACCACATAGTAAACATATCCACACATTAGGAATCATAACAACGTATCAAATATTCCACACTTGGGAAGCCACATAACACTTGCCAAATAATCCACAAGGGAATAATTAACATAACAACAAGTCACATACGATTCATACGAAGTCATCACACAACCTCGGAAAATCTTAATAATAGTTCATGACCTACTTCCCAAGTTCTAACCACATTGGTGAAGTACGCAACAATCTTAATACCCAATTTCCGGACAATGTTATGTATTACAAGGTCCCTATAAGAATTCCTGTTAAATTTATCAAATGGAATTACATTTATTTAAGTGGTCAGAGGCTCCACTTTAATCTAGGTTGAAAGGAATTGATTCACATCCGAATTGGATTAGGTTTTATTAACTTGTAATGGTTAGGAATCATTCCCCGAGGTTTTTAGTAAAAATCAGCAAAAGAGGAGAAACTGGGGAAGGACTGGTGACATGGGCGACCGCCCATGTCACTTGGGCGACCGCCCAAAGAAGTTTACAAAGGGAGCCAGTTTACGCCGCCTTGGGCGGCCGCTCGGCCCTATGGGCGACCGCCCATGGCCCTTATTCAGCATTTTCGAATTTCCAATCCTTCTTACATAGTTTATTCCTTCTTTAATTTTCCTTAATCTCATGAACACTAAAAGGATTGTTTAACCTTACATACTTCAACTTAAATCATCCAAATTCAAGATCATATAGATTTAGATTATTTACCACCTAAATCTCACCCATTTCATTTTCTCAATTCAAGCTAATATCTTCTAACCTAACTTCACCCATTTCATAAATCAATTCAAGCTAAGATCTCCTAATCTATCTTCACCCATTTCATAAATCAATTCAAGCTAATATCTCCTAATCTATCTTCACCCATTCCATTCAATCCAAATCAATTCCTAAGAACAAAGAGTATCCTTCTTTGCCATTTACCAATCTCCCAACTTCGAATAGGCTTCCAAAACATTTTACAAAATTATCATCACAACAAGAACAACAAATAGTAGTTCATGAACATTCATAAGAAGGAAATCATAACAACTTCACCTTAGGGTTTCAATATGGAAGGTTGATCTTTTTCTCACTTGATGGACTCTCCTAGATGATCCATCTTCAAAACTACCCTTGGACTTGAAAATGGTGGAAGAATAGCTTGGCTTCAAAGCTTGGGTTGAGAGCTTCCACTAGGGTTCTCCCATGGAGAATGATAAGAAAGAAAGATGAAGAAGAGTGAGGGAGGAGGTAAGAGGGAGTAGGGGAAAAGTGAGGAGAATGATTGAGGGGGGGGGGGCGGATGGAGGGAGTATGGGGGAGAGGAGAGGGGACACTTGGGGGAAATTGGAATGAAGAGGGAATTGGCCCCCCTCTTCTAAAGGCTTCCAACAATTAAATTAACCTTTACCCAAATAATTCATCCTACTCAATTAACCTCCTTGCACTATTTATCTTATTTCCATTTTTATTATTTCTTCAAGGTTCTTAATTAATGTCTAATAAATTCATAAAAGATTCTAAATTTATTTCTCACCCAAGTTATCTTAAATTAAGAATTTAAAGACATAATTGAACACATAAAATAAATATAAATATTAAAAGCATTTAATATAATATTAAAAATTGATGCCTAGGGTTGGGGTCGTTACACATACCCCCAAACTTCTAAAAACATGAAAGGGCATCACATTAACACTTGCCCCAAGATCCAAAAAACCTTTAAAATCTTGACCCCCTAAAGAAATTGGGATAGTGAAACACCCGGGGTCTTTTTGAACATGTTTAATCTTTTCAAACTCCACACCTCCAGAGGGTATGGTTTTTTCAACATCAAGACAAGTGGATTCACGATTACTAGCAGAAAAGACATCATGAATGACCCCCACACTTCTCTCTTCCTCACAAGCATAATTATCATTATCAACATCACAGAGAGAAGAGAGAAATACCTCCTCAATCTCATCACTTTCATCCCAAATAGTCGCAATAGACTTGGCTTGCTCTGGTGGGTTTTGAAAATTTTCTTGTCTTTGGCCTTGTAACGCTTCCACCAACTGTCCAATTTGGGTCCAGTAACTTCGCATGGCGGCCTCATGATTTACGAAGGCTTGTTGTTGTTCCATCTTCAGCATTGTTGCTCGCTCCATCTTTAATCGCATCGCGGGCTCTTCCCAAGGCTCTCTATTCCTCTCAAAGGGTCTCTGCGATGGTGGTTGGGGATGGAGAGTTTTATTCTCTTTGTTGATTTCCTCCCCAAGAAAAAATTAGGGTGCTTTCCCCACCCCGGATTGTATGTCCGTGAAAATGGGTTGTTTTGCGGGAAACTCTGCATATATGCTTGCATTGCACTGTACACACTCATGAGTATATAAATGGGGACTAGTGGTGGGACAAACTTCATAAGAGTGAGTGTTAGAACCACAAGTTACACAACCATCATGCACCAACTTACCAACGGATGACACATTAGATGCAACATTAAGTACTACTCATGGCCAACTTATCAAATTTTTGATTAAGAAGTGCAATTTGTTTTGAAAGCTCATCGTTCATTCCTATTCCATTCACATTATTTGTTTTACCCTTGACCCCTTTTGTTGAGAATTAGATGCTAATCTCTCAAATAGATTTTGGGTCTCATCCGCAGCTTGATTTTGGCTCCTAAAGAACCTCACATTTGCGTTATCCACCATAGCTTTGATCGGCTTGTGTCAACCCCCCATAGAAAGTTTGACGCAATAAAGGCAAAGGAAAATTATGGTGGGGACATTGCACCAAAAGCATCTTAAATCTGTCCCATGCTTCATGGAATGCCTCAAAAGAGTCTGTGTGAACCCTATAATTTTCTCGTCTAAAAGTGGCTAACATAGCATGTGGGAAGTATTTTCTCAAAAATTTATCATGCAATTCATCCCAAGTATTAATGCTCCTAGGTGGGAGCAACATGAGCCTTGCTTAGCATTATCCCTCAAAGCAAAGGGAAAACATTTTAGTCTTAAGTGCTCATCGGTCACACCGTCTCTCAATGGAAAACTAGACACAATCATCATATATTCCCTCAAGAAATTCAAAGAATCTTCGGAGGAGAGGCCATGAGCGAGGAATCATGTTAAACAGATGGCCTTTTACCTCATAACTTTTTGTTGCATCGCTCAACACAATGCATGACACGAGATGTGTCCACCGCGGCCTAGAGAAGGCATCCATGGTGGGTGCTTGCAAAGCCATATCAATTTCAAATTCTTCTCCCTCGGTGGAAGAAGTTTCTAGTCGCTCAGAAGTTACCTACGGCTGTCTCGGTGACGAAGTTTGAGAGGCTCGAGTCTCGCTCCCACTTGAGTAGAGGAATGCCTCTCTCGGTCTGTCTATATCGTCGCTCAAAGGAACCAAATTAGGATCCAACGACCGGCGACCAAACATGCACCGATTAAATAAACTTGTTAAAAATCACAACAAGTCCCCGGCAACGGCGCCAAAAACTTGATGGATAAAATTCCACTGTGTAATAAAAATACCTTGCAAGTGTACAAGTTACCGAAGTAGCAATATACAAAAGTAAGGGTCGAACCACAGAGACTCGTGTGAATTAACAAGTTGATTTAATTAGTGTAAAAAGAAACAAAGGAAAAAGGGGGGTTTGATTTTGATTTTATTATTAAAACTAAGAAAGCAAAATAAATAAATTAAAGATATCAAGAGACAAGGGATTCATGGATTGGGGATCATAACAATTATCACTTTATGCTTTTTATTTCATGTAAAAAGGATTCAATCTTATTTTTGGGTTCGTTCACAAAAATCTAGGGTTAAGATGTTCATATATTTCGGTAGGTCAATAAGAACATTAAAACCCTCCTAATTCTATCTTGTTTATATTTTCCGCAAGGTCAATATAAACATTCAAGAATTCCATTAAAAACTTAAGAACAATGGAACCTAGATTCGTTTGATTTCCGCAAGTTCCTCAATTGAATCTATTCTTCTCGACAATGGTCAAATTATAAATCATCCACGCAAGTGCAATAATTTATACCCAAATAAATTCAAGAGGTCAAAAGTATATTCCGCAAGGTCAATACCATTGATCTCAAGACAATAATTAAAACCGTTGAGAAGAACAAGAACGAAAAAGAAATAGAAAGAATTAAAACCTTAGCATAAAGATCAAATTGTTACTCACCTCAATCCATGAATAAAATAAATTAGCCTTGAATGGCCATTAAAATAAATAAAGCAAAACCTTGTTATTTCATCTTCATAAATAAAATAAAACCTAAACTAAAAATAGAGAAAGAATAAAAGATCCAAAGATAAAATATAAAAATATCAAAGATGATCAAAAACTAGTCTAGGGTTGTTTATATAGGAGGAGTGAGGTGAAAATCCTTTTTGGAAACAAATTAGGATCAAAATCCTAGTCAAAATAGAAAATCTCCCGAAATCCGTGGCTGATTCTGTGCAAATCTGTGGAAAATCTTTAGAATCCTTCCAAAATAAGGAAACTGGCTGCATCTGTCCGTACATACCGGGCGCGCGCCCACTTTGACTAGGTGTACGCCTGCTTTCAATCTCAGTTATCGGGCGTGCGCCTATTGGAACTGCCGGGCGCCTGATTGTCATCAATTCCTCGGCCACAAACTGAAACAAATTTGGCCCATCTTGTTGCAAGCCTTGGCCCCAAACCAGCAGCATTGGCCGGCCACTTCCTCTGCCATGGCCTAGCATTGGCCCATGAATCCTAGCTCCTGGCCGGCAACCTTGATGCAATGGTTTTATTATTTTTGTACAATTTAATATTCGTTTCGTCCCATAATTTTGCTTTCGCACTTTGACCGCTATAATGACTTCTTTTGCACTTCGCTCTTTAGGATTTTATTTTTCATTTAATCCCACGAATTTTTATATATCAAATTCATCCAAAAATTCCATATTTCCAATTTAGTCCCTGAATTTCCAATATTTCCAATTTGGTCCTTTGAACTTCGTAATTTCCGTTTTGTCCCAAATTTTCCAAAATTGCAATTTGATCCAAAAGCTTCCAAAGTACGCTCCAATCCTCCGTTTTCAACATTGTTGCACTTCAACCCCTGTACTTTCAAAACACTAGAAAATACATTAAATTCTCAAGGTTTCGAGCACCAAATAAGCTAGGAAATATATCTTTTGGATGGGTAAAACCACATCCATCATTCGTGGACAAGAGTCAGGATAAGGTGTCCTCAGCCTACCTTTCTCTATGCATGGATCTTGAGAGACTCCCCACTCTCTCCTGGGGATCAGCTACATTGGCATATTTATACCGAGAGTTGGGGAAGGCGTCCAGATCCGGATGCAAGCAGATGGGTGGTTGTGCGACACTGCTAGAGGTACATCTTACTATACTCATTTTCTTTTTACTCTGTCGACTGCTCCCCCTCTGTAATTACATGTTGCATTTGATTAGTATTTAATACTTTTTTACATACATCTCGGGGCGGATATACGAGTACTTCCGGATTTTCGGCGACTTTCGACCCGCACCGGCGGCAGGGGGCAGCCGAGAGCCCGTAGATGGTCACGTGCTGATACAGCTGGGAGGGGATTAGATCATCTAGTGCAGTATCGCCGCACTCTTGACAGGATGCATGTTGATAGGGTGAGTTATTCATATTAAAACTGTTTCAAATTGCCAAAAATGGTATAAGGCTAGCTCGTTTATTTTTTTTTAATTTTTTTCTAGATTCTAAATGACATTTAAAATGTTTTTTATCTACATAAGTTTCCTCAAAATCCAAATGGAGATTGAGTTACAAATTTTTGCCATTATTTAGGGTTTTTAGGGTTTTACGTGTCCCGATCTTGCCAAAAATGGTATACGCCTACCTCGTTTAATTTTTTTTATTTTTTTCTAGATTCTAAATGACATTTAAAATGTTTTTCATCTACATGAGTTTCCTCAAAATCCAAATGGATATTGAGTTACAAATTTTTGCCATTATTTAGGGTGTTTAGGGTTTTCTGTGTCCCGATCTTGCCAAAAATGGTATACGCCTACCTCGTTTAATTTTTTTTAATTTTTTTCTAGATTTTAAATGACATTTAAAATGTTTTTCATCTACATGAGTTTCCTCAAAATCCAAATGGATATTGAGTTACAAATTTTTGCCATTATTTAGGGTGTTTAGGGTTTTCTGTGTCCCGATCTTGCCAAAAATGGTATAAGGCTAGCTCGTTTATTTTTTTTTAATTTTTTTATAGATTCTAAATGTCATTTAAAGTGTTTTTCATCTACATGAGTTTCCTCAAAATACAAATGGAGATTGAGTTACAAATTTTTGCCATTATTTAGGGTTTTTAGGGTTTTACGTGTCCCGATCTTGCCAAAAATGGTATACGCCTACCTCGTTTATTTTTTTTTTATTTTTTCTAGATTCTAAATGACATTTAAAATGTTTTTCATCTACATGAGTTTCCTCAAAATCCAAATGGATATTGAGTTACAAATATTTGCCATTATTTAGGGTTTTTAGGGTTTTCTGTGTCCCGATCTTGCCAAAAATGGTATAAGGCTAGCTCGTTTAATTTTTTTTAATTTTTTTATAGATTTTAAATGACATTTAAAATGTTTTTCATCTACATGAGTTTCCTCAAAATACAAATGGAGATTGAGTTACAAATTTTGCCATTATTTAGGGTTTTAGGGTTTTACGTGTCCCGATCTTGCCAAAAATGGTATACGCCTACCTCGTTTAATTTTTTTTTAATTTTTTTTCTAGATTCTAAATGACATTTAAAATGTTTTTCATCTACATGAGTTTCCTCAAAATCCAAATGGATATTGAGTTACAAATTTTGCCATTATTTAGAGTGTTTAGGGTTTTACGTGTCCCGATCTTGCCAAAAATGGTATAAGGCTAGCTCGTTTATTTTTTTAATTTTTTTCTAGATTCTAAATGACATTTAAAATGTTTTTCATCTACATGAGTTTCCTCAAAATCCAAATGGATATTGAGTTACAAATTTTTGCCATTATTTAGGGTGTTTAGGGTTTTCTGTGTCCCGATCTTGCCAAAAATGGTATAAGGCTAGCTCGTTTTTTTTTTTAATTTTTCTAGATTCTAAATGACATTTAAAATGTTTTTCATCTACATGAGTTTCCTCAAAATACAAATGGAGATTGAGTTACAAATTTTGCCATTATTTAGGGTTTTTAGGGTTTTATGTGTCCCGATCTTGCCAAAAATGGTATACGCCTACCTCGTTTAATTTTTTTTAATTTTTTTCTAGATTCTAAATGACATTTAAAGTGTTTTTCATCTACATGAGTTTCCTCAAAATCCAAATGGAGATTGAGTTACAAATATGTGCCATTATTTAGGGTATTTAGGGTTTTATGTGTCCCGATCTTGCCAAAAATGGTATAAGGCTACCTCGTTTAATTTTTTTTAATTTTTTCTAGATTGTAAATGACATTTAAAATGTTTTTCATCTACATGAGTTTCCTCAAAATCCAAATGGATATTGAGTTACAAATTTTGCCATTATTTAGGGTTTTTAGGGTTTTACGTGTCCCGATCTTGCCAAAAATGGTATACGGCTACCTCGTTTATTTTTTTTAATTTTTTTCTAGATTCTAAATGACATTTAAAGTGTTTTTCATCTACATGAGTTTCCTCAAAATCCAAATGGATATTGAGTTACAAAATTTTGCCATTATTTAGGGTTTTTAGGGTTTTATGTGTCCCGATCTTGCCAAAAATGGTATAAGGCTACCTCGTTTAATTTTTTTAATTTTTTTCTAGATTCTAAATGACATTTAAAATGTTTTTCATCTACATGAGTTTCCTCAAAATCCAAATGGAGATTGAGTTACAAATTTTTGCCATTATTTAGGGTTTTTAGGGTTTTACGTGTCCCGATCTTGCCAAAAATGGTATACGGCTACCTCGTTTATTTTTTTTTTTAATTTTTTTCTAGATTCTAAATGACATTTAAAGTGTTTTCATCTACATGAGTTTTCTCAAAATCCAAATGGAGATTGAGTTACAAATATTTGCCATTATTTAGGGTTTTTAGGGTTTTACGTGTCCCGATCTTGCCAAAAATGGTATACGGCTACCTCGTTTATTTTTTAATTTTTTCTACATTCTAAATGACATTTAAAATGTTTTTCATTTACATGAGTTTCCTCAAAATCCAAATGGAGATTGAGTTACAAATTTTGCCATTATTTACGGTTTTAGGGTTTTACGTGTCCCGATCTTGCCAAAAATGGTATACGCCTAACTCGTTTAATTTTTTTAATTTTTTTCTAGATTCTAAATGATATTTAAAATGTTTTTCATCTACATTAGTTTCCTCAAAATCCAAATGGATATTGAGTTACAAATTTTTGCCATTATTTAGGGTTTTTAGGGTTTTACGTGTCCCGATCTTGCCAAAAATGGTATAAGGCTAGCTCGTTTATTTTTTTTTTAATTTTTTTCTAGATTCTAAATGACATTTAAAATGTTTTCATCTATATGAGTTTCCTCAAAATACAAATGGAGATTGAGTTACAAATTTTTGCCATTATTTAGGGTTTTAGGGTTTTACGTGTCCCGATCTTGCCAAAAATGGTATACGCCTACCTCGTTTATTTTTTTTTTTAAATTTTTCTAGATTCTAAATGACATTTAAAATGTTTTTCATCTACATGAGTTTCCTCAAAATCCAAATGGATATTGAGTTACAAATTTTGCCATTATTTAGGGTGTTTAGGGTTTTACGTGTCCCGATCTTGCCAAAAATGGTATAAGGCTAGCTCGTTTATTTTTTTAATTTTTTTCTAGATTCTAAATGACATTTAAAATGTTTTTCATCTACATGAGTTTCCTCAAAATCCAAATGGATATTGAGTTACAAATTTTGCCATTATTTAGGGTGTTTAGGGTTTTACGTGTCCCGATCTTGCCAAAAATGGTATAAGGCTACCTCGTTTATTTTTTTAATTTTTTTCTAGATTCTAAATGAAATTTAAAATGTTTTTCATCTACATGGGTTTCCTCAAAATACAAATGGAGATTGAGTTATAAATTTTTGCCATTATTTAGGGTTTTTAGGGTTTTATGTGTCCCGATCTTGCCAAAAATGGTATACGCCTACCTCGTTTAATTTTTTAAAATTTTTTCTAGATTCTAAATGACATTTAAAGTGTTTTTGATCTACATGAGTTTCCTCAAAATCTAAATGGAGATTGAGTTACAAATATGTGCCATTATTTAGGGTATTTAGGGTTTTATGTGTCCCAATCTTGCCAAATATGGTATAAGGCTACCTTGTTTAATTTTTTTTAATTTTTTTCTAGATTCTAAATGACATTTAAAATGTTTTTCATCTACATGAGTTTCCTCAAAATCCAAATGGATATTGAGTTACAAATTTTTGCCATTATTTAGGGTTTTTAGGGTTTTACGTGTCCCGATCTTGCCAAAAATGGTATACGGCTACCTCGTTTATTTTTTTTTAATTTGTTTCTAGATTCTAAATGACATTTAAAGTGTTTTTCATCTACATGAGTTTCCTCAAAATCCAAATGGATATTGAGTTACAAATTTTTGCCATTATTTAGGGTTTTTAGGGTTTTATGTGTCCCGATCTTGCCAAAAATGGTATAAGGCTACCTCGTTTAATTTTTTTTTTTTAATTTTTTTCTAGATTCTAAATGACATTTAAAATGTTTTTCATCTACATGAGTTTCCTCAAAATCCAAATGGAGATTGAGTTACAAATTTTGCCATTATTTAGGGTTTTTAGGGTTTTACGTGTCCCGATCTTGCCAAAAATGGTATACGGCTACCTCGTTTATTTTTTTAATTTTTTCTAGATTCTAAATGACATTTAAAGTGTTTTTCATCTACATGAGTTTTCCTCAAAATCCAAATGGAGATTGAGTTACAAATATTTGCCATTATTTAGGGTTTTTAGGGTTTTACGTGTCCCGATCTTGCCAAAAATGGTATACGGCTACCTCGTTTATTTTTTTTAATTTTTTCTACATTCTAAATGACATTTAAAATGTTTTTCATCTACATGAGTTTCCTCAAAATCCAAATGGAGATTGAGTTACAAATTTTGCCATTATTTAGGGTTTTAGGGTTTTACGTGTCCCGATCTTGCCAAAAATGGTATACGCCTACCTCGTTTAATTTTTTTTTAATTTTTTTCTAGATTCTAAATGACATTTAAAATGTTTTTCATCTACATGAGTTTCCTCAAAATCCAAATGGATATTGAGTTACAAATTTTGCCATTATTTAGGGTGTTTAGGGTTTTACGTGTCCCGATCTTGCCAAAAATGGTATAAGGCTACCTCGTTTATTTTTTTTTAATTTTTTTTTAGATTCTAAATGACATTTAAAATGTTTTTCATCTACATGAGTTTCCTCAAAATACAAATGGAGATTGAGTTACAAATTTTGCCATTATTTAGGGTTTTAGGGTTTTACGTGTCCCGATCTTGCCAAAAATGGTATACGCCTACCTCGTTTAATTTTTTTAATTTTTTTCTAGATTCTAAATGACATTTAAAGTGTTTTTCATCTACATGAGTTTCCTCAAAATCCAAATGGAGATTGAGTTACAAATTTTGCCATTATTTAGGGTTTTTAGGGTTTTACGTGTCCCGATCTTGCCAAAAATGGTATACGGCTACCTCGTTTATTTTTTTAATTTTTCTAGATTCTAAATGACATTTAAAGTGTTTTTCATCTACATGAGTTTCCTCAAAATCCAAATGGAGATTGAGTTACAAATATTTGCCATTATTTAGGGTTTTTAGGGTTTTACGTGTCCGATCTTGCCAAAAATGGTATAAGGCTACCTCGTTTATTTTTTTAATTTTTTTCTAGATTCTAAATGACATTTAAAATGTTTTCATCTACATGAGTTTCCTCAAAATCCAAATGGAGATTGAGTTACAAATTTTTGCCATTATTTAGGGTTTTTAGGGTTTTACGTGTCCCGATCTTGCCAAAAATGGTATACGCCTAACTCGTTTAATTTTTTTAATTTTTTTCTAGATTCTTAATGACATTTAAAGTGTTTTTCATCTACATGAGTTTCCTCAAAATCCAAATGGATATTGAGTTACAAATTTTGCCATTATTTAGGGTATTTAGGGTTTTACGTGTCCCGATCTTGCCAAAAATGGTATAAGGCTACCTCGTTTATTTTTTTAATTTTTTTCTAGATTCTAAATGACATTTAAAATGTTTTTCATCTACATGAGTTTCCTCAAAATCCAAATGGATATTGAGTTACAAATTTTGCCATTATTTAGGGTTTTTAGGGTTTACGTGTCCCGATCTTGCCAAAAATGGTATACGGCTACCTCGTTTATTTTTTTAATTTTTTTCTAGATTCTAAATGACATTTAAAATGTTTTTCATCTACATGAGTTTCCTCAAAATCCAAATGGATATTGAGTTACAAATTTTGCCATTATTTAGGGTTTTAGGGTTTTACGTGTCCCGATCTTGCCAAAAATGGTATAAGGCTACCTCGTTTAATTTTTTTAATTTTTCTAGATTCTAAATGACATTTAAAATGTTTTTCATCTACATGAGTTTCCTCAAAATCCAAATGGAGATTGAGTTACAAATTTTTGTCATTATTTAGGGTTTTTAGGGTTTTCTGTGTCCCGATCTTGCCAAAAATGGTATACGCCTACCTCGTTTAATTTTTTTAATTTTTTTTCTAGATTCTAAATGACATTTAAAGTGTTTTTCATCTACATGAGTTTCCTCAAAATCCAAATGGAGATTGAGTTACAAATATTTGCCATTATTTAGGGTTTTTAGGGTTTTATGTGTCCCGATCTTGCCAAAAATGGTATAAGGCCTACCTCGTTTAATTTTTTTAAATTTTTTTCTAGATTCTAAATGACATTTAAAATGTTTTTCATGTACATGAGTTTCCTCAAAATCCAAATGGATATTGAGTTACAAATTTTTGCCATTATTTAGGGTGTTTAGGATTTTCTGTGTCCCGATCTTGCGAAAAATGGTATAAGGCTACCTCGTTTATTTTTTTTTTATTTTTTTCTAGATTCTAAATGACATTTAAAATGTTTTTCATCTACATGAGTTTCCTCAAAATACAAATGGAGATTGAGTTACAAATTTTTGCCATTATTTAGGGTTTTTAGGGTTTTCTGTGTCCCGATCTTGCCAAAAATGGTATACGCCTACCTCGTTTAATTTTTTTTAATTTTTTTCTAGATTCTAAATGACATTTAAAGTGTTTTTCATCTACATGAGTTTCCTCAAAATCCAAATGGAGATTGAGTTACAAATATGTGCCATTATTTAGGGTATTTAGGGTTTTATGTGTCCCGATCTTGCCAAAAATGGTATAAGGCTACCTCGTTTATTTTTTTTTAATTTTTTTATAGATTCTAAATGACATTTAAAATGTTTTTCATCTACATGAGTTTCCTCAAAATACAAATGGAGATTGAGTTACAAATTTTTGCCATTATTTAGGGTTTTTAGGGTTTTACGTGTCGATCTTGCCAAAAATGGTATACGCCTACCTCGTTTAATTTTTTTTTAATTTTTTTCTAGATTCTAAATGACATTTAAAATGTTTTTCATCTACATGAGTTTCCTCAAAATCCAAATGGAGATTGAGTTACAAATATTTGCCATTATTTAGGGTTTTTAGGGTTTTACGTGTCCCGATCTTGCCAAAAATGGTATACGGCTACCTCGTTTATTTTTTTTTAATTTTTTTCTAGATTCTAAATGACATTTAAAGTGTTTTTCATCTACATGAGTTTCCTCAAAATCCAAATGGAGATTGAGTTACAAATTTTTGCCATTATTTAGGGTTTTTAGGGTTTTACGTGTCCCGATCTTGCCAAAAATGGTATAAGGCTACCTCGTTTAATTTTTTTTAATTTTTTTCTAGATTCTAAATGACATTTAAAATGTTTTTCATCTACATGAGTTTCCTCAAAATCCAAATGGATATTGAGTTACAAATTTTTGCCATTATTTAGGGTTTTTAGGGTTTTACGTGTCCCGATCTTGCCAAAAATGGTATAAGGCTAGCTCGTTTATTTTTTTTTTTAATTTTTTTCTAGATTCTAAATGACATTTAAAGTGTTTTTCATCTACATGAGTTTCCTCAAAATACAAATGGAGATTGAGTTACAAATTTTTGCCATTATTTAGGGTTTTTAGTGTTTTACGTGTCCCGATCTTGCCAAAAATGGTATACGCCTACCTCGTTTATTTTTTTTTAATTTTTTTCTAGATTCTAAATGACATTTAAAGTGTTTTTCATCTACATGAGTTTCCTCAAAATCCAAATGGAGATTGAGTTACAAATTTTTGCCATTATTTACGATTTTTAGGGTTTTCTGTGTCCCGATCTTGCCAAAAATGGTATACGCCTACCTCGTTTAATTTTTTTTAATTTTTTCTAGATTCTAAATGATATTTAAAATGTTTTTCATCTACATGAGTTTCCTCAAAATCCAAATGGATATTGAGTTACAAATTTTTGCCATTATTTAGGATGTTTAGGGTTTTACGTGTCCCGATCTTGCCAAAAATGGTATACGGCTACCTCGTTTTTTTTTTTAATTTTTTTCTAGATTCTAAATGACATTTAAAGTGTTTTTCATCTACATGAGTTTTCTCAAAATCCAAATGGAGATTGAGTTACAAATATTTGCCATTATTTAGGGTTTTTAGGGTTTTACGTGTCCTGATCTTGCCAAAAATGGTATACGGCTACCTCGTTTATTTTTTTTTAATTTTTTTCTACATTCTAGATGACATTTAAAGTGTTTTTTATCTACATGAGATTCCTCAAAATCCAAATGGAGATTGAGTTACAAATATTTGCCAATTAAAGGGTTTTATGTGTCTCGTATGTATCCACACGAGACACATCTCGTGTTGATACACACGATATACATCTCGTGTATATCCACACGATACACATCTCGTGTGGATCCATACGAGATGAGTGAAGAATTAGGCGAAACCCATTACCAAGCAGCAACAACCATCATCATCATCAACACTAAACAACCATTACCAAGTGCAACCCTTGAATATTCAATCAAATGAAAGGGCCCTTTTAATGGTGGACGGAGATAAATCTCGTGTAAAATCACACGAGATTATTCTCGTGTGAGTTCACACGAGATAAACGAAAGAGAGTTCCTCTCTTGGACGCATCAATGGCGTCGCTAACAATTCCTTTAAAATCAGAACCTCCTTTTCCAACAATCAATGCTCCAATTACTTCAAACCCTTTCAACAAAAGTGTCCTCAAATCATACGCACGGAAAAAATTCAACTAAATCAATCACAAACGCACGAGCAAACAAAGAATCAGATGATTGGGAGTTAGGGTTACTGATTCTCGACGAAATCGGGTGAAAAGGGAGTCGGAGGGTGGGTGTGAATGCACTTGAAGGTGGATATTAATGTGATGGGAGAGACGAAGGGAGAACCTATCAACCATTTGGAGACTCCGTCCGTTGTTGATGATGATATCGTTCGCAGTGTCCATGGTGAACGATTGAAATTTTTCTGCGAGGTGTGTCGTGTGAATATACACGGGATAAAGGTATTGATATCGTGTAGAATCACACGAGACGGAAGGGCAAAATTGGAATATTTCATTCTCTGTATTTTTCGTTCTCTGTATTTAGTATTTACCCATTGACTCGATACAATCAAGAAACTGAAAAGACGTAAATGTCCTTGGCTTATTTAAGAGTTAAAATTTATTTTAAAATATTTACTCCCTCCGTCCCGGTAGAAGCGTTGCCATTTTAGGGGTGGCACGCAAATTAAGGAAAAGTGTGGGAAGAAAAAATGTTGTGAGTGTAATTTGAAAATAGGAGAGAGAATTAGTGGAGGAAATAGTGAATTTAAAAAGTGTTGTGAGTGTAGAGGAGAGATAATTAGTGGAGGGAATAGTGGATGGGTAATAGAATATTAATAAAATATTTCCATTTTAGAAAAGGGTGACGCTTTAAACGGGACACCCTTTTGGGTAAAAAGTGACGCTTCAGGTGGGACGGAGGGAGTATTATTTTATTATTATCTAGAAATTTTTATCATTGTTTATTAATGTATTTTTATATATAATTATAGAAAGGAGAAAAATATAAATATATTCATATACTCACTCCGTTTCAGCTGAGTGTACACTTATTTCCCTTTTGGTCCGTCCCAGCCGAGTGTGAACTACCAAAAATGGAAAAAGGTTTTAATATTTTATATTCTCCATACCCCACCCACTCATTAACTCCACTCATTCTCCACCATAAAATTTATTCAACCAACCTACTATTAACTCCACTCATTCTCTCTCTTCATTTTATACCACACATTTTCATTATCTTAATAGTATTTCTTAGTTTGCGTGCCCAAAATCTTGGTACACACTTGGGTGGGACGGAGGGAGTACTTATATTAAGGATGTAGATATACCCTATATAAGTTAATTGTCATATAAACCTCCGTCCGTAGTTACGAATAATATATGAAAAATAGGATTCCGTCAATTTTTCGTTCAAATCCTAACGGAATAGATGACTTGTCATTCGAGTTGGATTGTTAAGTTGAGTATATGGAAAAAATTAGCCCAATTAGAATTTGCTGACTATGATGAATTGAAACTACGTCGTTTTACACTATCATTACAAAAGGGAAATGCATTAAACGACGTCATTATTTTTCAAATTTTAATCCCTAAATATCTTAAGTTTTTATCTCTCTATCACTCTCCTAATACGCTCAGTACAAAAACAAATAAACGAAGTTAGGGCTAAGGTTCAAGGCGACATTATGGGAGTGAATTCCATCAGTTAGGTTTCAATCAATTGGGTGATTGTGCATGCATTGCATTACAGATAAAAGGTAAAGCTATTGTATAATTTTATTGAATTTAAGACATTTTTTCTTCGTTGAACGATTTTTTGATGAAATTGTTAATTTTGATGCCGTATGGCTAATCCTGACACTATTTCGTTCGTGGTTCATCATGATGGAATGCTTATCAAAAGCCCTATAAAAGTTTACAAGGTAAAACAAAGTTCTACTAAAACATAGTGTAGACAAGTTAAGTTATTTTGATATCATTGTACTTGTAAAAGATATGAAACGTAAACCCGGTTATGTGTTGTACTATAGAGTGTCTAATAAGAGTTTAAATGATGGTCTTAAGATTATTCAAGGTGACAAGGAAGTACAAGAGATCATATATTATGCAAAAAAAAAAAAATTGCATAGTTTTGTTGAGGTTTATTTGGATCATAAAAATGAAATTGTACCTGATTATAATGTGGGTGTTAACCAATCTCTGGAAGGGTCAGATAATGTGAGTATTGGTCGGTGTGAGTGTTAATCAATCAGTTGTTAACGAAAAAAATGGGAGTGTTCATGCTAGTGTTGATTTTGATGAATTTGTGGAAGGATCAAGTAATGGGATTATTGGTTAGTGTGTGGGAGGAGACAAAGTTACCATGTTTGATAATGATATTGTGAATAGAAACAGAAAAGGCAAAAAGAAGAAATATGATAGGGACACGAAAGAAATAGATGAAGAAACTGATGATGATTGAGAGGTTGCTTGTCTTGATCACATGAGTGATCAAGATGATGATGAGGATGAGGTTCAATTGAGATTGAAGATTCATAACTTTTACAAACCTGTGAAGTCTAAGTCTAGCAAGAGTGAGAATAAGGGTGAGCATAGCGGTAAGAATAAGAGAGGGGGTCTAGGAGAGAATGAAGGTGAAACAAATGGTAAAAATGAAATCAATAGAGAGGTTGGGATACATGATGAAAAGGATGACATGTTAGATCATGGCATATCAGTAGGCAAATAAATTTGAGTGGCTATCACAATGAGTATGATTCTGATTCTGATTATAAAACCGGTGATGATCAGAATGAGGATGGTGATGGCAGTGATAATGACAATAATGTGGAGATGGACAAACTTATCAGATATCAAATTTTTGATAAAATCCAACAATGGGATAAAATTGAACCAATGATATGTTTGAAAGCTGCTATGCGTTACATAATATCTCGTTTAGTTATTTCACAGGGTTATGCAATAAAATTTGTGAAGAGGGATAGAAAAAGGTCGGTTGTTCATTGTACACCAAAATGTTCATGAAGGGTGAGAACTTCTTGGATGCAGGTAGAACATTCGTTTCAGATTAAAACTTTGGTGAAATATCGTACTTGTGTGAAAGACTTCAATTCCAAGTTATTTATTGCTACCTGATTAGCAAGGCAATTTGCAATTTCAATTAGAGACAATCCCAAATTGAAAACAAGTGGAATGATCGGTGAAGCTAACAAAAAATTAAGGCAGATGTAACTAAAGAAATGTGTTTAAAAGCTAGGAAAAAAAACATCTGTTGAAATTGATAGTGCTTGGAAACACCACTACGGCATGTTATATGAGATGAGAAAATTACGCCATAGTCCCTCAATAATATTTAATCTACATTTTAAGACAGCTTATTTCTTAATCTACTTCCTAATCCTAAAAAATATTTTGTCATACCATATAATCCCTCACTTAATTTAAATGATATAATTATACCCCCTCCACTCTCCACTCACCCACCCACCCACCCACCCTGTCACAAACACACACACACACACTTTCTCTCTCTACTCCCTCTCTCCCGTCACCACCCCTCCCCTCCCCTCCACAACTTCCGGCCGGCGCCGATCCCTCAACTCCGGCGACCGTTCCCCTCAACTCCGGCGAATCCCATACTCTCTCACACACACTATTCCCTTCCCAACTCCGGCGACCCCTCCCCTCCCTCTCAGTCTCCTCCGACCACCCTCGCCTCTTCGACCTCCAGACTCCCTCTTCCTTTCCCACCTCCGTTTGTCCCCTATTCACTCTGACCAGCACACCGGCGACCTCCATTTGCGACGAAGATTGGATCCGTGAAAACCCTAGCCTTCCTTCGACGACTCCGGCTGTCTCCATCTCCGGTAAGCTTCTTGTCTCTCTCTACTTTCTCTACCTTCACCTCCGGCCATTTCTCCCGCCGGCGAACCACAGTGTATGGGGACAATGATGGAACAGAGTTATTTTCATGGGCTTCTCCAAAGTGCCTTCCAACTGTTCGACGAAATGCCTCAACGAGACTTATTGTATATTACTAAATACTTGAAAGTAACTACATTTTTGGGGATTACGCGAACATTATTCAGCTCACTTATTTTTGTGGATTAGGCGAAAATTATTCAGCTAACCTATTTTTGTGGATTACGGGAGCATTATTTTAGTCATAGACTGTTTTGGTTAATTGTTATTTTCTGTAATTCCATGAAACTGTGTTAACCTTTTTTTTTTTTTTTCCTTACAAATTTGTATTTGGTATTCTCTGATGCTTATGTTTTCCTTTGTTCCAGTGAGGTAGCAGTTAAAGAAGCAACTTATGCAAGATTTAGTCTAGTGCTTCACAGTGGCGTCCGTCTGTCTGTCTGTCGTACATGAGTATGAACAACTTGCATTCTATTGGAATTTATTTCACTAGGGTCGTGTAGGTCAAATATTTTTAAATAAAGATGCACCCACCCTTGCGTTGTTTTTGTAAGATAATATAGAGGAATCACTCTGATACTTGGTGATTTCTTGAGTTTCTCTGAAGATTTAATTAAAGAAAGTACTCCTGTTTGGTGAAATGAGTAGAAAAGATTTGTACTTAGTATATTCTGGTTAATTGTTTTTATGCAATCTTATGCTTTAAATATTGATTTTTGGGATACATTTAATAATACCTCAAAGGAATACTGGTAGGCCTTTTTTTTTTATTCTTAGGTCATGGTTACTAATGTATTATTTGGATGTGTGGTTAATATTATGAATTATGGTTATTTTATTCAGTTTTGTCATTATTTTTTTATTTTTTTATTGATAAGTTTCTCATTTGTTTAATCGCCGGAGTTGATCGTGTTATTAGTGGAGACAACTGAGAACTTATTGATAACTTAAGTTCTCAATTGTTTGGTCGCCGGAGTTGGTGGTCACCGTAGTTAATCGTGTTATTTGTAGTGTTATTTGTAGTTTAGTTGACAACTGAGAACTTACTGACAGGTTCTCAGTTCTTTGGTCGTCGGAGTTGATCGTGTTATTAGTAGTTTAGTTGACAACTGAGAACTTATTGATAAATTCTCAATTGTTTGGTTGCCGGAGAGGTCACCGAAGTTGGTGATCGCCGGAGTTGATCGTGTTCTTAGTAGTTTAGTTGACAACTGAGAACTTATTGATAGGTTCTCAGTTCTTTGGTCGCCGGAGTTGATCGTGTTCTTATAAGTTTAGTTGATAACTGAGAACTTACTGATAAGTTCTCAGTTGTTTAATCCTTCGGAGAGGTCGACGAAACAAAAAAATAAGGTTCTTAGTAGTTTAGTTGACAACTGAGTACTTACTGATAAGTTCTCAGTTGTTCGATCGTCGGAGAGGTCATCGGAGTAAAAAAAAGGTTCTTAGTAGTTTAGTTGACAAATGAGAACTTACTGAAAAGTTCACAGTTGTTTGATCACCAGAGTTGGTGGTCATCAAAGTTGATCGTGTTCTTAGTATTAGTTTAGTCGACAACTGAGAACTTACTGATAAGTTAAGTTCTCAGTTGTTTGGTTGTCGGAGAGGTCGGCGGAGTTGGTGATAATCAAAGTTGATCGTGTTCTTAGTAGTTTAGTTGACAACTGAGAACTTACTGATAAGTTAAGTTCTTAGTTGTTTTGTCACCGGAGTTGGTAGTCGCCAGAGTTAATTGTGTTCTTAGTAGTTTAGTTGACAACTGAGAACTTACTGATAAGTTAAGTTCTTAGTTGTTTGGTCGCCGGAGTTGGTAGTCGCCGGAGTTAATTGTGTTCTTAGTAGTTTAATTGACAACTGAGAACTTACTGATAAGTTAAGTTCTCAGTTGTTTGGTCGCCGGAGTTGGAGGTCGCCGGAGTTAGTAGTCGTCGGAGTTAATTGTGTTCTTTATAGTTTAGTTGACAACTGAGAACTTACTGATAAGTTAAGTTCTCAGTTGTTTGGTCGCCAGAGAGGACGCCGGAGTTGGTGGTCATCGGAGTTGGTGGTCGTCGAAGTTAATTGTGTTCTTAGTAGTTTAGTTGACAACTGAGAACTTACTGATAAGTTAAGTTCTCAGTTGTTTGGTCGCCGGAGAGGTCGCCGGAATTGGTGGTCGTCGGAGTTGGTAGTCGCCGGAGTTAATTGTGTTCTTAGTAGTTTAGTTGACAACTGAGAACTTACTGATAAGTTAAGTTCTCAGTTGTTTGGTAGCCGGAGAGGTCGCCGGAGTTGGTGGTCGTCGGAGTTGGTAGTCGCCGGAGTTAATTGTGTTCTTAGTAGTTTAGTTGACAACTGAGAACTTACTGATAAGTTAAGTTCTCGGTTGTTTGGTCACGGAGAGGTCGCCGGAGTTGGTGGTCGCCGGAGTTGGTAGTCGCCGGAGTTAATTGTGTTCTTAGTAGTTTAGTTGACAGCGAGAACTTACCGATAAGTTAAGTTCTCGGTTGTTTGGCTCCTTCGGAGAGGTCGCCGGCAAAAAAAAAAAAAAAAAAAAAAAAAAAAAAAAGTCGCCGGAAAAAGTCGTCGGAGTTGGTCGCCGGAGTTGATGGTTGCCGGAAGTGTTGATCGGAGAAGATGGGGAGGGGGTGACCTAAGGTGAGGGTGGTTAGAGAGAAATTAAATTGTTAAAGAGAGTGGACTTAGTGAAATGATAGGAGGGTGAACTTATTAAAATGTTGGGAGGGTGTAGTTATTAAGCTAGGGACTAAATGGTTAAGCAAATTATAAATTGTCCTAGAAAGTAGTATTATTTCTTTAGAGGGATTATTTGGTAAATGCCCCTTATGAGATTATGGAGCTGAGTTGTTAAGGGCTAATCCAAGGAGTTCATTCACATTTAAGGCTGTTGATAGAATTGACCACACAACGCGTGCAGTGTTTGAAAGAGCATATGTACGCTCTGATGCCCTAAAAAATGGATGGCTTAGTAGTTGCAGCCAGTTATTGGCTTAGATGGATGCTTACTTAAGACATTTGTGAAGGGCCAATTACTATCAGTTGTGTGTAGAGAAGAAAATAATCACATGTTTCCTATTGCATGAGCTGCTATGGAGTCAGAAAGCTATAGTTCATGATCTTGATTTCTTGAACAGTTGAAATATGATTTGGGGTCAGAATATGGAGCTGGGTGAACACAATTGACATACATACAAAAGTTAATACTCCCTCTGTCCCTAAATGTTTGTCCCATTTGACTTTTCAAACATTTTAATTTAGTGATTTTGTAGATTTAATTTTGGTTATTTTTACGAACGCTTTGAAAATTATTGATAATATACACCCCCGTTATATAATACTCCGTCCCTAAATGTTACAAGTTTTGAAAATTTAGTGATTTTGAAGCTTTAATTTTGAAAATGAGACTAACTTTTTGGAACAAAGAAAAAGATAAAATGGGACAAACATTTAGGGACGGAGGGAGTACTTGTTTTTTATAGTTCATGGTCTTGGTTTCTTAAATGTCTTTACTTGATTTTAAAATGTTTTAGTTTAACCAACTTTTTTGATTGTTTTTTATTATACGGATTTGGTGCACTGACAAGACTGAATTGATGCATTACTAATTGCGCTAGGCCTCTTGATCCTCTTTCTCATGCGGGAGCAAACTAAAAAAAGTGGACAATGTAATAAAATTTCAAATATACCCTCTATGAATTATAAAATGTGATTAATTTAAATTGAAATAAACAGATGAGATGGAGTGCGATATGTATCTTGTGCAATTCAACTGCACCGATGAGATAGATACATTATTTGATTATTTCCACTTGCTAAATAAAGCGTACGTTCCGATTTTACAAAATGTTAGTTTTAAATGAATATTGAGGTATTTAAATAAAATGGAGGGATATATATGAAAAAAAATTATGAATCCAAACATGGTAATATTAACTAATAACATTCTTTTTGTTTGATCAATTCGACATTTCAAATTCTGGTACTTTGCTTGATTTCGATTTTAACTATTGTTTGTTGTTTATTTTTACCAATTTAAACCATTGTACTTTAGATTTAGATGAACATTTATTTTTCCCAAAAAAAAAAGGCACGATGGTTTAAATTGCTTTAAAAATGCCTTAATTTTCACTAAGTTGGAAAAAATGAGTGTTGATGCTGTCCAAGAATAGCAGTTGGGCCTGGCCCAAATATATTAGCGAGAGAGTAACCAGTGGGCCCAAAAGTGGGATACGATCCAAGAAGGAGATAAGATTACAGGCGACCCAAAGAAGATCGTAGGGAGGCGAGACAGTAAATATCCCGCTGATATCCTTAAGAAGGGGGGAAATCAAGATAGTAAATGGCGACATATTATGAGGAAAGCCGGCGATAAAGATTAAACGCGAGACATGATAGCAAGGCGAGACATGATAATAAGTGACCTTATCCGGCGAGAGAGGGATTCCAGTTGATATTCACCAGAGGCGGCATATAAATATCTACCAAGTGGGACCCATTAGACGGTTATGCATTGGGATTGATGATCACGTGTTGAGGGTTTACTTTATAAAGGACCAATGATATATTGACACGTGGCAGGAGGCATGAAATGTGAGGAGGTCACATGCATGGCACGAGGATGAGGAGTATAAATAAGATGGGAAAGCTTCATTTCAAGGTACGTCCATTGATACACACACAACCACCTTCAATATTGTTTACCTTCCTTCCAAGCAAACACTTATCCTCACGCCGGAGGGGCTTACGCCGGAGCCGCCCCCGGCTTAGTTAACGTTTGTTGTGTGCAGATCAGTCGGAGAAGAAGGAGCCGGAGATATCGAGGATAGACTACAACGGTGAGGTTGCTGTTGAGGAAGATCCTGGCAACATCAATTGGTTCCGTTGTCGGGACCTGTTTTCTCTTCAAGGATTGAAGCTTCGTCGGCGGTGGCTTGGGATCGAGGGAGCTCTGTTCTGAGATTCTGAAGGTGGGTCGTGTAGTGGACGATTCAAGCGGAGTATTGAATTTACCGGTGGAGGTGGCGTTATTGGCAATTTGTAAGAGGAATTTTGTTATTTTTATTGTCGGTGGAAGCGAGTGGCGTTTGTTTTTGTTGTTAAGATTAATTGGTGTTTTTGAGTTGAATATTTGGAGAGGGTAATTTGGTTTAACTGAATTGGTGTAGATTCTTGTTTTCCAGAGTATTTGTAGGAGTTGTGTTGAATTCAAAATTGTTTGTTAAGATTTGTTCAAATCTGGGTTTGGTTGTGAAAGTTTGAAGTTGGAATTTGTGAAGTTGTTTTGTTTCGAATAGCTTTGATTTGGATGTTTTTGGTGGTAAGGTGTGGAAAGTTTTGGTGTTGAAGAAAGGTTTTATTACTGGGTTTATTGTTGTTGTTTCTGGGTTTTCGAGCAAGATCTTCAAATCTTCATAAGATTTGCAGGTTTTCGTTGTTGAAGTTCATAAAGGTGATTACGTAAGTGGAAAGAATGTCAACACCAGAAAAGAATATGGTAGTGGGCCAGAAGACTATAGCGGGAAGAAACATTGTCACTCTAATTTCTGGGTTTGGGAATATCGGTATGGGTGGAGCGAGAGATACTTCTTCCTCGCAGCAAGTAATCCCGGAAGAGGTGGAGCGAGATACTGGCGACGAGAGAGAGAGGAATGTGATGCCGCCACCACAAGAGGAGGAAATAGAGAATGAGGAAGAAAGTTTGAGGATCCATAACACTCTGATCTTACAATTGATTGAAAACAACAAGCGACTGAGGGCGATGAAGAAGAAACCTACTCCAATCCCGCAGGGATTTTTAACGGCGACAATAGAGGGAGACAAGGGAGCAAATAAGGAGGTAATTGTAGTAAATGAGGAGCAAGAAAAGGAAGTAGAGCCTGAGAAGCCAAAAGAAGTAGAAGCGAGAATAGAAGGGTCACAAAAAAGAAAAGCGGGAGAGTACATGGAAAATGGAAGAAAGATTAAAGTTTATCATTGGCCACACACTTCCCAAGTGTCGTCCCTCTATTGTGAAGAAGAAGATGGTGATACTGCGTCAAATGATGCAGAAGATGGCGAGAAAGAGGTGAGAAGTTTCAAGGATTTCGAGAAACCCAAGGTGGTCGAAAAAGGGAAGGGTATAGGAGTTAGTCGTTTTGGAGAAGAAGACGGTTTCGAAGCGAGATGGCTGAGATGGCAAGGAGATTGGCAGAACTGGAAAGGGGGGGTGTGGTTGATAGTGAGAAGGACTCCTTTGTCGCTCCGTTTGCTAGATATATCCAGGAAGGCGAGCCGGCTCCGGATTTTCGTTTGCCCGCTCATCCCAGTATGCAGGAGTCACTACCGCGGAACTCATGTAGCGGGATTTGAGGTCACAATGGCGATTTTGACAAAGGATGATGCTTTATTATGTAAGACTTTTGCTAGCACCTTGGAACTTCGGGCTTTGGATTGGTTTGTGCGGCGGCTGTTAATTCCATATTGGGGTACCAAGACTTCAAGAGAAAGTTTTTGTCGAGATTTGGATCGGTGGGAGCTCAACCGGTAGTGCTGCGGGAGTTGATTGGGATTAAACGAGAAGACGGGAGAAAGGTCTTGTTACTTACACCAACAGATTTTTGCTAATTGCCAATCAAATTCTTGAGATTGATCCCAAATATGTTATAATGATGTATATGTCGGGTCTGCTATCCGAATCATTCGGGAGGGAGTTAAGGATGAGATTACTGCGACTTTGAGCGAGTTACATGAGAGGGTCAAGGCGTATTGTGGTGGTGAGGATATTGATGAAGGAGCTTCTAACACTTTGGAAAGAAAAGTGTTAAGGATAGGATTAGTATGTCGAGGAAGGGAATGCCGCTCAACAAGGAGGTCGAGGAATCTGGCGGCGAGAGGAAGGTCGCGTTGGAGGTCGCAATGGAAGGCAAAATGGAGGTCGAGGAGTTAGGAGGATTGTAAGGTTTACAAGGCGGCCGCTACACCAAGTGAAATTCTGAGTTGATTTGCCACCACCTTTTGAAATGAATGATCTTGGGAGGATTGACATGAATTAATATTGTAATTATCATCGGGACAGGGGTCATGAGACCGACAATTGTTATAATTTGAAAAGAGTAATTCAAAAGAAGGTTGAAAGAGGTGAGTTGCAAGAGTATGTATGGCAAGAGCCAAATGGGGCGGCTCAAGGAGGAAATGGTAATAGGAATGAAATTTTGGTAATTCACGAGCCCACAAGCATTACTTGTTTAAGTAATCAGATTATGTCGCTATCCCATACTTGTCACATTCCCGCCTATCCACCCAGTGAAGAAAGGATGATCAGTTTCTCAAGGCGAGAGTTGGCTCTAACGCCGAGTCATGGATGCCAACCGATTGTAATCTCAATCGCCCCGGGGAACAGTATTTTGCATCGGGTTTTAGTAGATTCTGGAGCAAGCCGAAATATTCTCTATTATGATGCTTTTAAGAAGATGCGATATACAGAGGCCAATTTGGTGCCGTATAAGGGTTTTGGAAGGATTTACAAACCACACTTTGTGCGGGTTAAGGGGACGATTTCTTTGGCGGTAGAGATAGGAGAAGATGAGAAGGTGAGAACTCGCAGTGGAGTTTATGGTGATTGACTTGGTGTCACCTTATAATGCTATCGTGGGTATTCCCTTTATGCAAAGCTTTGAGATGGTGGTATCTATCCCGAAGCAGCGGGTCAAGTTTCCTACGGCAAAGGGGATAGCATTTTTGAAAAGTGAGGTAAAGGAAGTTATTCAGAAGATTGAAATGCAAACGGCGGCTAGAGCAAGTACAAGTTCACTTTCTACTTGCCTTGGTATGCGGGATGCGAGAATAAATATGATCACCGACTTAGGGGGATGTGAGAGTTGGGAGGAGACGAGAAAGTATGAAAAATAAGTCGGCAATCATAATTATTGAGGAAAGAGCGAGGGGATGAAGTTATGCGGGAAAGAAGTGATGAGCGAGATGTAGAGATAGAAATGATGCAAGAAAAGTCGGAAAAGAATTTGATGGCTTTAATGGTGATGCAAGCGAGAAATGGCACGGTCTAGATCCACGAATTTGTCAAAATAAGAGAGCCCCGTATTGAAGAGATAGTAGATTCGGATAGTGAAGAATGTGATGAAGAGATCATGATGGACACCCGAGAGCATGTCGCTTCTTTGGGAGAGATAAGGGGAAAAGTAGCGGTAAGAGGATAAAGAAATGTGTTGATCGGAGAAAGGCGGTGAAATGGAAATAGATACATTGCAAATACGGGATGAGCTGATATTCGGGCGGCGAAGAATTGGAAGAAGTGATTGTGAATGACGAATACCCGGAGCGAGAAAGTTAAAATTGGGAAACAATTGAAAAGGGATGAGCGAGATATCTTTGATTGATTTTGCGAGATAACATTGATGTATTTGCTTGGAAACACGAGGATATGTGCGGAGTTGATGAGAAGGTCGCCTTACATTGTTTAAATGCCGATCCAAATGTAGAACCTTTTAAGCGAAGGTGAGATACTGTCGGCGGAAAAGGAGAAAGCGGTGATTGGAGAAGTGGAGAAGTTATTAAAGGCGGGAATTATTGAAGAAATCACTTATCCGGTTTGGCTAGCTTTGCCCGGTCGTAGTGTTGAAGGCAAACAAAAAGTGGAGGATGTGCATAGAGCTTCACAGATCTGAATACGGCATGTCCCAAGGATTGTTATCCTTTGCCAAAGATTGATAGATTGGTGGACTCTATTGCGGGACACAAGGTGTTTAGTTTTATTGATGCTTACTCAGGGTATCATCAGATCAAGATGCTTGAAGAAGACAAGGCTAAAACGACTTTGAACTCCCTTTGGAAATTTTTGCTATAAAATGATGCCTTTCGGCTTGAAGAATCTTTGGGGCGACATACGAAAGGATGGTCAACAAGATTTTTAAATCGCAGATTGGAAGGAATGTCGAAGCTTATATTGACGATATGGTAATCAAAACCAAGGGGAGGATCATTTGGCGGATCGACGGAGACTTTTGAGAATTTGAGAAGGAATTCCATGAAGCTTAATCCAAGTAAGTGTACCTTTGGAGTTACGGCGGGAAAGTTTTGGGATTTCTAGTAAATCGCCGCGGGATAGAGGCAAATCCGGAGAAGATCAGGCGTTAATTGATATGAAGTCGCCAAGACCATTCAAGAAATTCGAGAGGTTAAATGGTAGGGTGATAGCTGCAGGACGATTTGTGTCGCGGTCGGGTGAGAAATGTTTGCCATTCTTCAAAGTATTGAAAGGAGATCAAAAGTTTTCTTGGGATGCAAAGTGTGAAGAAGCGTTTCAAAAGGTAAAGGAGTATTTGGGAAAGCCGCCCATCCTATGTAGCCCAGAAGAAGGAGACCAGTTATATGTCTATTTGGCGGCTTCGATTTAGCGATGGCGGCGGTATTGATAAAGGAGGATGGTGGCATGCAAAAGCCGGTGTATTATGTTTCCAAGGCATTAAATGAAGTAGAGGCGAGATACTTTAATGCTGAAAAGTTGGCTTATGCTTTGGTGATTGCGACGCGGAAGCTAAGGGCTTATTTCTTATCTCATCCTGTTACTGTGTTGACTAATGCGCCCTTGAGGAAGATTTTACAACAGCCTGATTCAGCGGGAAGGCTTTTAAAATGGTCGATTGAATTAACGGAGTTTGATATTCAGTTTGAGGCAAGAAAGGCGATTAAGGCGCAGGCTTTGGCGGACTTTATTCTTGAAACTTCATTTACATATGAAAGGGAGGAGATAGAGACTCAGGGGGCCAAGAAAAGGAAGGCTAAGTCGCAGGACCCTGAGATAGAAGAAGAGCGAGAAAGACCAGAAGGGTGTTGGGAACTGTTTGTTGATGGATCCTCAGCTAAAGACAAAGGAGGAGCTGGGATTTCATTAAGTTCGCCGGAAAAGGATTGCATGTACGAGAAGGCCCTGAGGTTTAAGTTTAATATGACAAATAACCAGGCAGAATATGAGGCGTTGGTGGCGGGATTGGAACTATGCCGAGATATTGGAGTAAAGCAAATAGTTGCCCATTCTGATTCTCAGTTGATTGTCAACCAAGTTAAGGGTAGTTACGGAGTAGTGAGTACAATCTTGGCAAAATATTGTGAAATGGTAAGACAGATTTTGCAGAGCTTTGATTATTGGGAGCTGGTGCAGATTGATAGAGAGAAAAATGAGCGAGCCGACATGTTGAGCAAGGCCGCTTGTGATAAAATAGAGGAGTTGCCCAAGAAGGTAGTAGTGGAATTTATTGAAGAGCCGGCATTTGAAAGGCCGCTGATAATGGAGATTGAAGCGGGAGAAAAAGATTGGGTATGCGAAATGAAAGACTATTTGGAAAGGGAAGAGCTGCCTCAAGAAGAAGATAGGGCGAAGATTGTAAGAAAAATGTCGCCAAGGTTTACTGTACAGGATGGGATTTTATACCGCAAGTCTTTCTCGCGACCGTTGATGAGATGTGTGGAGCCAGGAAAGGTGGATAATGTCTTGTTCGAAGTACATGAAGGCGTTTGCGGAGGCCATCCAGGGGCAAGAACTTTGGCTAGTAAAATCATGTTCCTTGGATATTATTGGCCGACATTGAAGAAAGATGCGGAGGAATATGTGAGGAGATGTGATCAGTGCCAGCGACATGCTAACATTCCTAGGCAGCCCGGCGGCGAGCCAGGCCCAATTATAGCGGCGTGGCCCTTTGATATGTGGGGGATAGACCTTATAGGACCTTTCCCCAAGGCGAAAGGAGGAGCACGAGATGGTGGTGGTAGGCTGTTGATTATTTCACTAAATGGACAGAGGCAAGAGCATTAACTTCTACCACCGAAGACCAGTTATCGATTTGTAACGGAGGAAATTCTATGTCGCCATGGAATGCCGCGGGCAATCATTTCGGATCACGGGCCGCAATTTAGAAAAAGTTTCATGGTTTTGCGAGAATTTGAATATCAAACACTGGCAATCCGCAGTGTATAGGCCGCAATGCAACGGACAAGTAGAGGCCGCCAACAAGCAAGTTCTGGAGATTTTGTGTAAGAACTTAGAAAAGAGAGGAGGAGCTTGGTTGGAAGAGTTGTCCACAACTTTATGGTATGTTAGAACGACAGTGAAGGGATCAGCTTGGTGAGGCCGCCTTCGCTTTAACTTACGGCTCAGAAGCAATGGCTCCTGCTGAGATGGGTTTGCCTACCCATAGAGTAACTTATTATGACGAGATAATGAATGGCGACAGAAGGTGCTTCGAGCTAGACTTGAGTGATGAGAAGAGGCTTAGGGCGAGAATGAGGATGATTAATTACAAGCAGAGGATGAAGGCACAACACGACAAGCGAGTAAAGAAGAGGTCATTCAATGTAGGAGATTGGGTGTTGAGAAGCCGTGAAGTCAAAGGCGCAACAGCGGGATTTGCCAAACTAGATCCAAAATGGGAAGGTCCCTTCCAAATCGCTAAGATTGTGCGAGAAGGGACTTATCACTTGAAAGAAGAAGGCGGCAAAGATGTCCCGAATGCATGGAGTGTTGATCATTTAAAGAAATATTACCATTGAAGTAATGAGGGTAACTTACTTATTTCATTCTTATGAAAGTTTTTTCATATTCATTTTGATGAATCTACGAACTTTTTAATCATGAAGGAAAGCCATATGTTTTATATTTCTAATAGAAGATATATACGTTGAACTTGTTTTAATACAATGAAAGTATGAAATTTTATTCCTCGTATGTGTCTTGCATGGATTAAATTTTATAGTCATGTATGATTAGTCGCCAATAACATGGTAGATAAATCGCTTAAGAGTAAAGTTGCCTAAAGACAACTTCACTTTTTCGATGGGAGTATATGTGTATGGTGATATCTCGCTAAAGGTAAGAAGGCAAAGAGTTTTTGATGAATTATCAAAACAATATTTGATGAATTATTGAAACAAATGTATAAATGTTGAAAGTCGACGGACTATAAATGTTGAAAGTCGACGGACTATAAATGTTGAAAGTCGACGGACTATAAATGTTGAAAGTCGACGGACTATAAATGTTGAAAGTCGACGGACTATAAATGTTGAAAGTCGACGGACTATAAATGTTGAAAGTCGACGGACTATAAATGTTGAAAGTCGACGGACTATAAATGTTGAAAGTCGACGGACTATAAATGATGAAAGTCGACGGACTATAAATGTTGAAAGTCGACGGACTATAAATGTTGAAAGTCGACGGACTATAAATGTTGAAAGTCGGCGGACTATAAATGTTGCGAGTCAATGTAAGTCGTGATAAATGATGCGAGTCAATTTATGGATGATGAAAAATGTAAGAGTCTAAGGATTATAAAAATGAAAGTTTCTGAATTATGAATGAGGAAAAGGTTTATATCGCATTAAGGGCATGAACGTAAGTCGCTATAAAAGATATCATTCTCTCGCTAGAATAACAAAGGAAGTATGAAGCAAAAGAAGAATCAAGAAAGGATTAAAGTCAGCGACAAGATGAGTCGCACAATATGCTTATAAGTAAAGTCGCCTAAAGACGACTTCACTTTTTCGATGGAAGTATATGTGTATGGTACCTGTCGTGCAAAAGAGATTTTTTGATAAACTATCAAAACAATAAGTGACGAGACAAGTAAAGCATAAAAGTAAAGGGGGCAAGCACAAAGGCTGCAAATGTACAATGTTCAAAAGACACGCAGGCCCCAAAAGGAAAAGAGAATAAATTGTTTAGCCATCAAGGCAAGCTACAAAAATTGTTCAAAAAGAAAGTTAAGTATCAAAGAAGAAATAGATCAGACAGTGGGTTCAGTCGGCGGAATGACTTGACTAGAGCTTGAAGTCGCTAAGGCGCGAGTTTTGGCATCATCTAGTTGCTTGTGTTTATGTTCGAGAAGATTATCCCACAAAGCAATGACATTGGGAACTTGAACAGGGGGAGGTCTCCACGGCGACTTACCCAGCAATGCATCTTCGTCGGCGAGATCTTTGAGCTCTTCAGGAGTATAAGGAACCATGAAATGACCGCGGCGACATACCTCGCTAAAAATTGGCTCTGAGCCCCAGTGTGCAAGTTTTTCCATTGTGATGGCAGGAATGTCGTTGATATCAGCCGCTGCAGCTCTCATAACTTGAAGGGACGTCTGGTTCCCAATATCAGCAATGTCGTCAGTTAGCTGAGCCACATCAGCATTCAGAGCAGCAATCTCGGCATTCCTCCCAGTCAGTTCCTCTTTCAGCTTAGTAATCTCGTCTTGTAAAGATCGAGTATCAGCCGCATGAGTTTCCTTCAAGGATTCATTCTCGTTTCTCAGCTTGGCGGCATTCTCTTTAGCGGTTTCAAGCTCAGTGGTAGCCGCGGCGATTTTAGAAGTAGCGGCATTGAGGTCAGAAAGAGTATGATCGAGCTGATCTTCGGAAGTTGTCAGATCAGTTTTCAGCTTGTCGCGCTCTTTTTCCAAGTTCTTAATTGTAGCATCTCGCCTCGTAAGCCTACCCTTCAGGACATCTTTGTCGCGTTTCAATCTGGCCGACTCATTCTCTAGGCGAGTGTTTGCCTCACTGATGCCTGTGATAGAAGATCCTAACTGGGAAAAGGTAACAATTAAAAGTTAGAAAGCAGTTGAGAATAAAGTTAAGATAAGATAAGGAAGAAAAGAAAAACTAACCAATGAAAAATAGAAACCAGCCTGGCAGGCGGCATGAGCAGAATCCATTTGGGCAACATTCTGAACTTGTATTTGATCACTAGCTCTGATTAAGGCCGAGCTACCCAGCATATACTCTTCCGCGCTCCTAGTTTCTTCAATCAGCCCCTTTATGCGGGGGACTTTGGCAATTTCTTTGCTAAGTTCATAAAGCCCAACAAAATCAAGGGGCTTAGAAAAGTTTTCTTGCAGCCAACTTGGAGAGGGAAGAGCGGAAGAAGTGCTAGGAACAGGAGGAGTTGAAGTAGAGCTAGACATGATTGTTAAGTCGCAAATTTCCGTCTCGCGAGAGGGAGGAATTTCAGATTGCTGGGGCTCAGTATTTTTAATTTCCAAAAAAGGAGAATTGGGAGGGACAGGATCGGAGATAAGAATTTCGATATTTTCAGTCGCGGGAGCGACATCGGTGGACGGAACAACAATTGGTGGAACATTGTTTTCAGTAGTTGGCAAAATAGAAGTTGGCGGGAGATCAATTTCTGTAGATGGAGGATCTGAATCAGTGACAGGGTTTGGCGAGATATTTACCTGAGAAGTTGGAGCGACAGTGGTTGTTACAGAGGCGACTCTTTTTTGTCGCTTAGCTCGTGCCGCTTGGTTAGTGGGCCTGGCTCTGTTTTTAGCCGTGTTTTGGGCTCTTTCCAGAGCGATCTCTTCAGTATCTTTTCCATCGCGAGAGATGGGCAAAGGGAGGTTTTCAGTAAGAAGAGCAAGGGCAACACCGCGAGCATTGGTCAGTTGTTTCCGTCTTTTGTCCGTCTCCAGATTGGCGGCTTGACGACTGTCCATTGATTTAGCTCGATGATCTGAAATCAAATAAAAGGAAGTCAGGAGGAAGTCAAGAGGAAGTCAAGAGTTAAAGTAATTCAAGTGTGAATCAAAGTAAAGGAAAGATAAGGTTAAAAAGGAAACATACAAAGAGCAGTATTCATGGCGGTGCAATGACGCGAGCCTTTGCAGGATTGGCATTCATGGGCATACTTGTTGCCCGAGTGTCGCTCCCATCCGTCAAAGAAGACATGGCTTATTGGCACTCGGGGTTGAACCCTAGGCAAGTTGTCCGCAAGACCAACTTGATCTAATAATTCTCTATCCCGCAGAATACCTCTCCAAGAAATAAGAGGTTGGGGAGTATTGGCTGCAGAGTTCTCAGGTAAAACAAGCAAAGAACGAATGTCGTCACAAAGGGCAGCGTCGCCAATAGTAGAAGCTTCTTTAGACTCGATTTGAGGATTGATAGGATGAAGGTCAGCGGGATGAGACCATCCGACGCGAGAAACAACAAAGAGAGGGTCATCCATCCAATCATGCACTTTGGTAGGCAGTGGAGTAAGGATCTTGGGACCCCTATGATATTGGAGGGAAAGGCGGGTTTCCATGGTGTCATTGGAAAGTTGGTTGGTTTGTTTGTACCCAGTAAACAAAGAAATGAGAGCTGTGACTGTGGGTTCTTTTCGCAGAGAGCGACAAATGGTAATGAAGGAAGTTATTATCCTTATGGCATTTGGATGGATTTCTGTTATCATGGCTTGGGCTTTGTACAGGAATTCACAAAGAAAAGGATCAAAGGGGATCCTAAGACCAGCTTTAAGTTGAGAAGGAAAGATCACTATGCCCTCCCTCATTTCTCTTAAGTGGGCAAGGGAGAGATCTCCCTGATAGTCAGAAATGCGATATACTGAGCTATCAATATGGTATGTTCTATGCCAATCAGTAATAGGGTTGGGAATCAGGGAGTCCGTGTCGGGTACGAGGGAAGATCCCGCCTCAGCATGCGCGGGATTTGTAAGGAATGTACCTTCTTGAAGAGCGAGATTTTGAACCCCGGTGGGAGGGGGATCGTTGGAAGCCGCTGCGGGAGAAGAAGTTGCTTGACCAGCCATGTCGCAGGATTCACTGGAAGAAGAAGAAGAAAGGATTGATTTATAATGTGTTCTACGTTTGGAAAAAGGATCAGCGATGCAGCGGGATTCAGATGAGTCGCTTAAAGGGGGATTATATTTATCTTTGATAAATCGAACCAATTGATTGCTAGAAGGAAAAATGTGCGACATAGGGGCTGATAGAGGAAGGAAAAAATGGCCTTGGAATTCAAGGGAGTCAATCAGTGAAGGGTCCACCCAGTGTTCAACTAAAAACCTAACTATGTCAGCCTTGGGCAATCTCGCCCAAGTAGTTCGCAGACGTCTATAAAAGTCGCCCGAAACCCGACAAATGACCATATCTAACTACCTTGGCACAGTTCTTGTATCTCGCCATGAGGGGCAACGTGGGGAAAATTATTTTTAGGGAATAAAAGGCAATGCAAAATTCAAACAGATGGGTAAAGGGGGAATATCAAAATGTGAAGGTTAAAGAATGCGAAGGGTTTTTGGAAAAGTTACCTGATTGAAAATGTAATCTTGGTCGAAAAAGATGAAGCGTCACCGGGAAAGATGAACAGACGCCGGAGACAATGGTCGAATCTTGAAGATTAAGGGATAATGCACCAAATCACTTCTAAAATAGGTAAATATGAAAGGAATAAAGGTCAAGAAACAAGTTTGGGCAAGAAATCAGTGATTGGACGGTGAAAGATGAAGGAAAACAGTCGGAAGGAATCTTAGGTTCGCCGGAGTTTCAGAATGCTTAAGCAAGGTTGAAGAAGGTAAGAAAGAGGAATGAGGGCTGTGATTTGGGTATTTATATGAGAGAAGGTTTTAAGGAAATGATTGATGTGACATTTGGAAAAAGAAACTTTCGAATTTTCCCTCACAATTTTGGCACGATTCCCAAATGACGGCTCGTTTAAATCTTAAGGGACACGTGTATGGAGAGGGATTTACAATGGTAGCTTTTTGAAGAAGGATATATATGTCGCAAGAATAAGGAGGCAATAAGCATAAAGTTTTTGACGAGACCATAAATGAATCTCGCCATAAACTTAGGGGCTTCTGATGCTGTCCAAGAATAGCAGTTGGGCCTGGCCCAAATATATTAGCGAGAGAGTAACCAGTGAGCCCAAAAGTGGGATACGACCCAAGAAGGAGATAAGATTACAGGCGACCCAAAGAGGATCGTAGGGAGGCGAGACAGGAAATATCCCGCTGATATCCTTAAGAAGGGGGGAAATCAAGATAGTAAATGGCGACATATTATGAGGAAAGCCGGCGATAAAGATTAAACGCGAGACATGATAGCAAGGCGAGACATGATGGTAAGTGACCTTATCCGGCGAGAGAGGGATTCCAGTTGATATTCACCAGAGGCGGCATATAAATATCTACCAAGTGGGACCCATTAGACGGTTATGCATTGGGATTGATGATCACGTGTTGAGGGTTTACTTTATAAAGGACCAATGATATATTGACACGTGGCAGGAGGCATGAAATGTGAGGAGGTCACATGCATGGCACGAGGATGAGGAGTATAAATAAGATGGGAAAGCTTCATTTCAAGGTATGTCCATTGATACACACACAACCACCTTCAATATTGTTTACCTTCTTTCCAAGCAAACACTTATCCTCACGCCGGAGGGGCTTACGCCGGAGCCGCCCCCGGCTTAGTTAACGTTTGTTGTGTGCAGATCAGTCGGAGAAGAAGGAGCCGGAGATATCGAGGATAGACTACAACGGTGAGGTTGCTGTTGAGGAAGATCCTGGCAACATCAAGTGTGTATCTAAAGTATAATGGTTAAAACTGCTAAAAAATAACAACGATTGTTAAAATCAAATTTTAAACAAAGTACGAAAGTTTAGAATGTTGATAAACCTTTTTTTCCTCTTAAATTACCATATGTTCATATATAAGTATACAACATATTATTAGGAATATAATATTAGAATATTATATTCTATACTAAATTAGGAAAGTTAATCTTTGTATTAGAATAGGATTCTAAATTCTCTTTGTAAATTCTATAAATATGAACCTCTAGTATCATAATAAAATTGAGTCTTTCATACTCCCTCCGTCCCAATAATAGCTTCCCATTTTGCCATTTTGGGTGTCCCGTTAATAGCTTCCACTTTCCTTTTTTGGCAAAGGAATCTTCACTATTCCCTCCACTCATTCTCTCTCCTCCATTATTTTAATACTCACAACACCATTATAATTTACTATTCTCTCCACTCATTCTCTCTCCTATTTTCAAATTACACTCACATCATTTTTACTTTCCCCCCAATTCCTTAATTTGCGTGCTGCCCAAAAAATGGGCAGCTCTTATTGGGTCGGAGGGAGTATTATTCTCTATATCATGTATGAGTTGACTTCGTCTATTATCCTTTATTCTAATACATATAACTGGATATTTGTTTTTCCAAAAGAAAATAAAAACTCAAAGATATACAAATACACTGTCAATAATATATTTTCCATGATGATCGAGATAACAAAAATAAATATTTCCTATGATATTAAGGAAATCTTGTTAAAATGTATGAATAAATTGAGTTGGGCCGGATTATTTCTCTACATCTAATGGCCTTTAATTAAAATAAAAAAAAAAAAAAAAAAAAAACTCATTCACAACTCAATCTTAGCCCAATGCTCAGATTTAGGTTCCATTTTCTTTGAACAGTTCGAGTTCGAGCCCCGAAAATACATCAACATTTAAATTTTGAATTTTGTGGGGTAAGCTATTCCCCCCCCCCAATAATAAATAGGTTTACAAGTCAATCTTTAAAAAAATAATTCATAATGTCATCTACATTTTTGAAATGGTATCGATAAATAATCCTTCCCATTTCAACCAAATGTCTCGCTATTTCCATACCAAGAAGTGGATTATTTTTGTGTAAAAATTATGTTTAGTAAGAGCATCAACAATGGTGACAAATTTTCCTGGGCTTGACTGACATAAAAGGGAGGACATTTCACAATGGTGACCAAAGGAGTGGGCTTGGATGACCGGCCAAAAAGTTGGCTTGCCAGATGAAGAGAAGTCATCAAAATTGTTTGGGTTTTTTTAATTTTAGACACTTCAAAATTGTTTGCTAAATTATGTAATTTTAATTTTTCTGCTGTATATTGAATTATATAGTCTATAATATAATAAGATGTTATTAACTTATCAATATAAATTATTATAATTATTAAATAATATTTATATTAATAAAATTATTTAATTAATAATTAAAATATATAGATTATTTTATCATATATAATTAATAATAATAAAATAATATGAATAATGTTAATAATTGTTATAGAAATGAGTAGGAAAGAGAAAATATAGTGGGTATGTAAAAACTATGAGAGAGAAATTGATGACTTTTGTCATCATTGTTGGTAAAATAGGATGAAGTTATGGTTAATGATGACCGATGTCGTGAAGCTGATGTGAAAGAGAGAGAGTAACCATGTCCCAATCACCACTGCGAATGGTTTAACATGTCCACGAGGATGAACATGAAAAGTTATTGGGCTTACCTAAGGCCGAAAGTTGGTGTCTATCACAAGGATAGTATGGGCGCTCTCTCTCTCTCAAACAACCAATGACAATATAATCCGTTTGTTTATTAAAAAAAAATGTACTATAATGATTTTTGTAAGAAGTTACCAAATCATCTATCGTCAAAACAATAAATTCTTCTCACTTACATCTACGATACAATATATTGAGATTAGTAAGGATATTTATTAAAAAAACTGCATAAATTTCTAATTTTTTAATTGTCCTTTTAAAATAAAAATTACATTCATTTTGGGTATAAATTGAGGAAATTATACTGATGTAAGTATAACACTGCGATTAGGCTCTTTGAAGAGAAAGGTATAATCCCAATAAAAGAATGAATAAGGTAAATAATATCGGATAGTATTAATTTTTTTGAATTAATTAAAAGGTTAAGGCGGATAAGGGATTTATCTTCTTAATATTTACTTATCTATGTATGAATTGGTCTTACAAAAAAAGCGTTTTATTTTAAGCTTAGGAAAAATCATTTTTACACTGGCACTTAATAACACTAAAACTGACACTTTTTTACACTGACACTTTATTACACTAACACTGTCACTTTTTTACACTGACACTTAATATACATGCACTGGCACTTTGTTACACTAACACTGACAATTTGTTACACTAACACTGACACTTTTTACACTGACACTTAATATACATGTACTGACACTTTTTTACACTGACACTTTGTTAACTAATACTGACACTTTTTACACTGACACTTAATATACATACACTGACACTTTTTTACTCTGGCACTTTGTTACACTAACACTGGCACTTTTTTACACTGACACTTTGTTACACATGCACTGGCACTTTGTTACACTGACATTGGCAATAGTGAGAAAAACAAAAAACGTTTTTTCATAGCTTACAGAAAAACGCTTTTTTTTTTTTTTTTTTTAAGATTTTGGCTCTATGTATACTCCCTCCGTCCCGGTACAAACTGCACACTTTCCTCATTGGGCGTCCCATTACAAACTGCACACTTTCTAAAATGGCAAAAAATCTTTATTATTCCCTCCACTCATTCTCTTTCCTACATTATTTTAATACTCACAACATCATTATAATTTACTATTCCCTTCACTTATTCTCTATCCTATTTTACTTTTACACTCACAACATTTATATCATTATTTTTTTTCTTAATTCTCGGGCAAACAGTAACTGTTCGATTTCTACCGGGACGGAGGGAGTATATAGAAAGGGGTGTTACTATTAATACGAATATTATTATTATGAAGACAAAACCTGATATTTACTACGTCAAGGTCCCTTATCGGTCCCCTATCCGGCTTAACCTTTTAATTAAATATTAATTAAAAGGTTAAGCCATGATAATATTTTGGTGAAAAAATTATGAATATTTATCTTATTAATTATTATTTTATTATGAAGATAAATATCAGGTCACATTCTCACCTTCATAATTTCGTGTTTACTACGTCAAGGTCCCAAGGACCGTTCCCGCAAATTATGACTGAGAATGTAACATTGAATATTTCCCCAACATAAAGAAAGAATCAAGTGTCTTGCGTCATACATTGAAATTGATACTACCTCCGTCCCGTTCGAAGTGTTCCATTTGGTCCATTCAAGTTAAGTTTGACTTAAACATTAATGTAAATCTAATCATTCTATTGAAATTTTAAAAATTGTTATTAATAAATATTTAAATAATTTATCAGTAACAATTTTCAAAATTTCAATAGGATGAATAGATTTGCATTAATGTTAAGTCAAACTTAACTTGAATTGATCAAATGGGACATTTCAAGCGGGAATGAGATAGTATTACTAAATTATTTTGAAATTGCTGAATATTTTCTCGCAAGAGTAAAAGACAGAGTCAAGAGCTTACGACACTAACGTCAACAGCGACTTCCACTCTTCAACATCGTTGAAAACTGAGCACCAATTTGTTCTTCAATTTGATTTAGTCTAAACTTCAATAATTAGTCTCTATTTTTGTAATTTGAGTGACAAAAATTTGTGTAATATTTATTTATTGTTGGAACGGGGCGGATCCAAGACCCAAATTAAGAGGGTTCACAAATTACATTATCCAAAAGCTTCAAAATTAGTTGTTTTCAACATGACTACCTACATCAATTACAACAAATAAAAAACATACTAAATTTGCCTTTTACGCGTTTCATTTGAAAAGCCCTGATTCCAAAATCTCAAATTAATCAATAATATGAACTCTATATCTAATCAGAAATTGAAATCACAAGAGAAAATGTAAATCAGAAATCCCAATTACTCGATAATAAAAACCCTAAATTGAAATATCAAAAATTGAAACTTACTAAATGCATCAACTTGAGTGATTAAGATGGGAGCCTCGAAGGTGGACCAGTGGAGACAGAGGTCGTTGGTCGTGGCTGTCCGGCGGACAGGCAAAGTTGGGGCGGGTGGGTGGTCGAATCGTACGTCGATTTTTTTCCTAATCTCTTTCGCTTTTATTTGTTCTCTCCCTCTCCGTCGCTTTTCTTTTTTTTTTGTTCAGCGTAGAGTATCGTTTGTTTCTATTCTTTTGTTTGGTCAATGGGGAGTGCAGGGAGCTAGTAAGTGGGGATACACTTAGTAATAAAATGATTTATTTTTTTATTTTTTTTTAACTATCAACATAAATTTGGGGGATTCACAACCATCCGCTTTAACCTTTTTGTGTTCGCCCCTGTGTTGGACTTATGCTTGTAGGAGTTTAGGTTTGTTGAAGGTAGCCAATTTGTTAAGTAATCAATTTCTCTAAAATCTTAAAATTATAGAGAAGACGCACATAATGTATATTATAATTAGATATTAACACTGTTCTTCATGTGTGAACGTTAATTTAGTATAGGGTTGCAATTTGGCCAATACATGTATCCTTTGTAATTTTTTATGATTACACATGGATTTGTAGGGGTGGCCAATATGTACTCTTTGTAATTTATTTATTTTTAACTATAAAACGGAAAGATCTGAAACCTTGACCTTCTCAAACTAGTAACTCTGATACCATGTTAATTAACTAACTTCTCTAAAACCGTGGCGGATGGGCAAAATTATTTTTATTAGAGAAAGGGGAAAAAAAATTAAGTGTATTTATTTCTTCACTCAAAAAGTGGCAAAGTTCAATATATTGCACCAATATACCTAACTTTTACAAAAATTGCAGCAGTAGTTTTTTTAAAAAAACAAACGGGGTCCCCACCCACATTAGACTTCCACGTAGGTCTGCCAATGCAAACTTTTAAGGTGATAGAGAGGATATTCACAAAAAATTTGGGTACAAAAGTTTGATTTTATAGTAAATTAATATTTCCTCCATTCCGTTTGTTTCATTTATAGGTTCATCATTTTGAATATGACATATAAATTAAAGTAAAAGGTAAGTGGATAAAGTTTTGTGAGTATAAAATTAAAATAGGAGAGAGAATGAGTGAAGGGAATAGTAAATTTAAAAAGTGTTGTGAGTATAAAAGTGAAATAGAAGAGATAATGAGTGAATGAAATAGTAAAGATTCTTTGTCATTTTAGAAAAAATAAAACTTTTAATAAAACACCCATTTTAACAAAAAGTGAAGCTATCAATGAGACGAAGGGGACGAAGGTATATACACAACCTACAACAGACATAAAATCCAATCAAACAAGTGTCAATTATCTTGTTAGTATTTTTAATATTTAGTACTCCCTCTGTTTCAAATTTACCTGCTCATTTTGCCATTTGGATTTGGATGTCTCAAATTTATGTGCTCATTTTGCCATTTGGATTTGGATGTCCCAAATTTATGTTGCCTTTTTCTAAAATAGCAAAGAATCTTTACTATTTCCTCCACTCATTCTCTCTTATTTTACTTTTGACAAAAACCTATGTGAGAACACTATGATCCGTCTCATGGATGAGACGGGTCATTTTTGACCCATGACCCAGCCCATTGAACCAGCTTCATGACTCAGGGGGCGACCCTGTCACGTGGCAGCCTCTCATAGGTCCAAGAGACGGGTCGGATCCATGACTCGTCCAAAAAAAAAAAATTTGCTCCAGAACCCATGGATCCGACCTTAACATGTGGCAACCTCTCATAGGCCCAAAAAAAAAAAATTTAAATTTTTATATTTTGTTTTTTTTTTCGATTTGTAAAAAGTAATAGTTACTATAACATAATGTAATAATTGTATGCATATAAAGTAATAGTTTGTATACATTAAAGTAATACATATATACAGAAAAGTAATAGTGTTTTTCCCTATGTTTTCTTCGTTTGGCAAAAGTAATACTTATTATAACTAAAATGTAACAAACGTGTTATTTATATGTAATAGTATTTGTACATAATTGTAACACATATGTATAGATATCTATATGTTTTCAAACAATAAGTTACAATGAGTTCAAATTTATCATGATACATGTAAAAGTATTACATTATCGATAAAAATATGCTACAATTTCATCTATCAAAGTGTTACATTTACTTGTATAAACTATTACATTCATATACATAAGTTATTACATTTCAAATGTAATACATATAATTTGTATTACATTTGAAAAAATTGGTGAAAACGAGCTTTTGTTTTTTTAAAACAGGCTGCCACATGTCAGGGTCTGACCCATGGGTCCTGGAGAGAAAAAAAATTTGGCCTATCATGCCCCATGGGTCTACTCGTCTCATGCATGAGACGGATCCCCTTGTTCTCATGAGAGACCACCTCTTTACTTTTATACTCACAACATCAATCAACTTTACTATTTCCTCCACTCATTTTCTCTTCTATTTTATTTTTACACTCACAATACTTTTTTCATTACTCACTTTCTTTAATTTATGTGTCAAAACGCAAATGAGCACATATAGGTTTGGGACGGAGGGAGTATAAAACATAGTATTAAAAAATTCACAAGACGGAAGTTCAAAGCAAGTGCTGTATTTAATTACACACATACAAATTTTAGCTAACCATCCCCACTAAATAAAAAAATAAATATATATATATAATCAAACATATTAGGAGAAATGTCTCCAAATCCCAAATTAAATGTTTCCTACAAGAAACAAATTTTAGCTAACCACCCCACCACCAACTAAAATACTATAAATATTTTCTACCCAATTTATTTCTCACACTTTGCCCTTTCAGTAACCTGTAGGAAATTTGCAGCTCCCGTACCCTGCCAAAAACACAAAATAATTGATTTGTCAACGTTATTATAATATTGTACTGATATATTTTTTCATTATTTAGAAATGCGACATTTGATCTGTCAACAACGTTATCACGTATACAATGATAATATTGCATTGATATATTTTTTCATTATTTAGAAATGTGAAATTTAATTTAGTAACCCCCGGCAAATGATTTATTGGAAAATATTTTTCGGAAAATGAAAATGTTTTTCGAAAGGTGAATCTTAAAAAAACATTTTTCAGAAAATATTTTCCGATACTTGATATATCATTAGGTAGAGGTAAGGAAGTCATTTTCCTTTAAAATCAAGCTCATTTTTCATTGACCCAAAAAAATATTTTCCATTAACTTAATTTTTCGATGTTTACCGAACATCAAAAAGAAAAACTTATTTTTTTCCACGAACAAACAGAGCCCAAGTAAATTAGGAGAATTTTGATCGAAAACTTACTAGGAGGTTGAGTGACTACGTATGCTGCGCCTCCAAAATTACACGTGCCGCTCCCACGTGACTGTTTCTGATAGTAACTATTGAAAGCGTACGAAGCATGGGCCTCAAGTGTATTAGGATTATAACACGTGGAACCAGACTGAATCGGACGGCAATCAGCCCCTCCCTCTCCACAAGCATAATCAAGCGCAGCTTGCAATTTCTCCTCCCCAGCTTTCACATTGGCCACACACCATGTCTGTCCCGCCGCGCTTGCCGGTGGCGACGGCAATGGCACCTGAGTCTTGCTCTCGTTCACCGGCGCAGTCGTCGGCGGCGAATTTTGCAACGCTTCACGACTCAACGGGATGTCGTAGACCTTTTCCTCGGTTGGATAAAACAAGCCGTAGTTCTTCTCAGAAGTGGGCCCCGGCTTTTGATTTTCATTGAAGAGAGCGAAGAGAAAGACGTTGAGAGGATCGTTGGGTCTAAGGGGGGTCCCACCGCCGGTGAGCACTCTGCGCACCAGGTTTCCGTTATACGCCGCCGCATTGGCTTCGGTGGCGCCTACCTCGTTCTCGTCGCCCTTGGAAGGCCAACCGGTTTCGGAGATCACCATTTTAACGTCGTTAAATTGCAAGGCGTTCATGGCCGCGAAAACGGCATCGATTTGGGCCTCGAACAGGCTTTTGTAAGTGAGGCCATTGTTTGGGTCTTTAACGCCGTTGTTTTTGCCAAACAGAGCGTAATCCAACGATATTGTGTCAGTATTTGCTATGTACGCGAAAAAGGGGTAAGCGTTAACCATGAGATAAGACCCGGTTTGTCGGAGGAAACTCAGCATGGGTTTGATCACCGGTTCGATTAGTTCCGGTTTGAATGAACCGGAAGATGAAGGGTAAGAGGTGGCCAAGGCGCTGAGAGCGATTGGGGAAGATATGTTAATGGAGGAAGCAATGTTTTGTTTAACTAAGGAAGCGTAAACGTTTTTCATGGCGGGGACGAGGAAATTGGTGGTGTTTTGTGGGTCGACAAAGACTTCATTTCCGACGGCGATTGCTTCGATTATGGTTTTGGGGTGATAGGGTAGAATGTTGGATTTGACCCAATTGTCAGTGAATGATTGGCTGGCTGCGGCGGAGGCGAGTTGCTCATTGGGGAGAGCTACGGTGACGGAGATGCCGGAGTTTGCGAGCGCGGTGAGAACGGAAGAATCGGTGTCATAGAGCTTGACACGAGTGATGCCATTGGATTTGAGGAGTTGAACGACTTTGGAAGGGTTGGGGAGGTTATCCGCAATACGGCCGTAGTTTACTCCGATGAAGCCGGAGTCGGAGAATGCAGTTGGGAAGATGGAGATGAAAGAGAGTGTGGAGAGGAGGAAGAGAAACTGAAGGGTCGCCATTGATGCTCTGTTTTCACACGGTAGCAAGGGGGATTGAAGGAGAGAGAGAGAGAGATTATGGTAGTAGATATAGTGGGTGGGTGTATTTATAGACAAGTTTTATTTTGGGAGAAGATGTGAATAAGCGGAGGAGTTGGGGAAGTGGGGAAAGAGATACAGTAAAAAACACAGAGAGACGTTGAGTTTGGAAATTTGTGGTAAGAGTGGTGGACCCCACAACTGCAAGCTTTCCCAATTCTACGCTCATTTTCCTTTTATCTTAGTTCCGTTGGTTTCATGAAAAATGTTTTTTTGGAATACTCCCTCCGCCCCGGTCCCAAGGGCTTCACCCTTTTGGGTGGGCATGTAAATTATGAAAATGAGAGAGAAAAAAAAATGTTGTGAGTGTAATTTGAAAATAAGAGAGAGAATTAGTGGAGGAAATATTAAATTATAATGGTGTTGTGAGTATTAAAATAATGGAGGAGAGAGAATGAGTGGAGGAAATAGTAAATATTCTTTGCCAAAAAAGGAAAGGTGAAGCTTCTAACGGGACGCCCTTTTGGGTAATTGGTGAAGCTTTTATTGGGACGGAGGGAGTATATTTTTTGGAAAATGAAAATGTTTTTTTTTCGAAAAACATTTTTCGATGTTTGATAAATCTTAAGAAAATATTTTTTGAAAAATATTTTTCGATGTTTGGTAATTTCATTAAAGTAACTTTCTAAAGGTAAAATCAATACAAACAACGAAAAATGAGAAAAATGTTTTTCGAAAAACAACTTCCTTATGTAGAGGTAAGGAAGTCATTTTTTCTTAGAAATCAAACTCATTTTTCATTGACCCGAAAATGTTTTTCAATGACTTCATTTTCCGGTGTTTGTCAAACACCGAAAAATGGAAAAAATATTTTTCGGAAAATGTTTTCCTCCAAACAAACAAACGGATCCTTATTTTCCTTTGTCAATATATTGGTTTAAAAAAAATAAAAAAAGAAAATCCTTTATTGGGTTTGTTCTACAATTTGGTTTTACTTGGATCCAATTTTAGTGCACGTTGAATAGAGATATTATTCAAAATTGAGAATTGACAAACATTGCCTATAATATATGAAAGTGTGGTAGCATCACACTTAGCCAAGTCAAAAGGTTGACTTAACTTTGTTTTGTTACTTTCTTTTATATTTTAATTATGTAAATATTTTTATTTATATTCACTAACCTATTAACCGAAAATCTACTGTGTGTTTAGTATTGTTTGGTTGTTTTATAGGACTCTCACAAGGATAAGGATTAGAGATAGAGGAGATTGAGGATTAAGCTCTTCTTCAATGATTATCCTTACCCATTGGCCGTGTTCTACTTAGCTATAAATACAAGACCCAAAGTCAGTATACAAACACGGAAATATACACTCTGAAAGGCTGAAGAAATATAGACTTGAGAGGAGTGTTTTTGTGAGAGAGTTCTCTTTGATTATTTTGTTATTCTCTTATTGTAATCGTTTTCAACATTGTTTTTAATAAGAGAAGTTTATTGTCTACAGCATATTGCTGTAGATAAGTGTTAATTCGTTGTCCATTTCTTTTCTGTTTTAATATTCCGCCGCATTTCACTTTGTTGTGCTAGTGCGGTGCGATAGCATCAGGACTCACATCGCCCTTCCGTGCACTTCCTAGCCGCTCCATTTCTTTCAATTGGTATCAAAGCTACACTCGACTCTACCGAGTGAGATCCAAGGAAGAGTGGTCATTATGGAAGGACACTCGAGTCAATACCGTCCCCGCTTTTAGATGGAACTAACTATCCCATCCGGAAAGCTAAGATGCGTCTCTTCATCAAAGCAATTGATGAACGAGCATGGCTTAGCATTATTATTCCATGGTCCCCTCCTAAGGTTGAAATGAGAAATAAAGAAGAAGATGGTGAAACCTCCGAAAAGGTGTATAAAATTAAACTCGAGGAAGAATGGACCACGAGATGAGGTCACTAGCGCAAACTACAATTCCAAGGCTCACGGTGCTATTTCAAGTCATGTGGATGAACACATGTTTAGACTTGTTTTAAATCAAAATATAGCAAAGAAAGCACGGGATATTTTGCAAGCTCACTGTGAGGGTGATGATAGTGTCAAAGCCACTAGGTTGAGAATTCTCATGACCAAGTTTGAAAACTTGAGGATGAATGAGTCCGAGGACATAAAAAGTTATTCGCTAGAATAAGAGAAATTTCAAATGAATGTCTCTCACTTGGTGAGCCTATTTCAAATGCTAGACTAGTATGCAAAATGTTAAGGACTCACACGATAAGTTCAACATTAAAATAGCCGCTATCAAGAAGCAAATGACACCGCAACTACGGCTCTAGATACTCTTGTGGGTAAGCTAACCATGTTTGAATTGAACATTTCTATTCAAAGAACAACATAAAGCCGAAAGTGTTGCTCTTGCTTCGCTCTTTCTAAAGCATCCTCAATTCCAAAAGAAATTGAGGAAATCTCAAATGAAATTGATATTTCAAATTTGGAAAATGAAGATGTTGCTCTTTTGACTAAAAAATTTACTTCTTTTCTTAAAAATAAAAGAGACAATAAATTTCCTTCTAAGAAACCAACTAATTTTGATAAATCAAAAGAGGATCATGCGAGTCCTTTCAAGAAACCCACTACTTTTTCTAAAAATAGATGCGAAACAGATTCGAGTGTAGGGCTGTAAAGGGTTTGGGCATTATGCAAATGAATGTGCCAATACTACGAAGAAAAAGGGGATGAGCCTAAGTGCGACCCTTAGTGATAGTGAGGACGAAGATGAATCGCTAAACTTAGCAATTATGGAAATCTCGCCTCCAAATCATGAACATCAATCTGATGTAGCTTCAGATGTTATTACATCCACTATCACATCTTCTGAATCTTTTATAAACCGTTATACCTCTTCACCGAAAGCAAGTCCGAAAATGAAGAAGAAGATAATGAAAACTATAACGAGCTACTGGATGCCTATCTTTGAACTATACGCCGATTGGGAAAAGCGTGTTGAAAAAATTGTTTGTCTTTGAAAAGGTAATGGCGAAAAACTCTCTACCGAATTATCTAAAGTTAAAGATGAACTGACAAATGTATCCACTGAAAATGATAAACAAAAAGGTTCTATAGCCAAACTTGAGGTCATGCTCACTAAACGTGACATTGAGCTTGAGAAAACAAAAACTGAACTCACAGAGGCCAAGAAAACTTTTGAAAAACAGAATACTGGAAAGGCAACTCTTGATGAGATTCTCAAAGTGAGCAAGTTTTCAAAAACAGGTCTTGGTTATGAATCGAATTTTTTAAGAGAGGGAGAAAGTAGTTCCTCAAAACCTAAAACTTTTTATAACCAAAAATCATCAACCAAAAAGAAAAGATTTGTGTGCCATTACTGCTTCTTACCAGGTCATATAAGACCATTCTGTTACAAGAGAATTCGTGATGCGGGAAAGATGTTTCTCGGATGAGTGAACGAATGCTATCACATCACAACTCACATCGACAAAAACCGGCCGGGTTCGTATGGGTTGAAAAGAAAAACATGGAATGCAAAGTAGTGTTTACCTCCTCAAAGAGCAAAGATTGCTAGCTCATGGTACTTCGATAGTGGGTGCTCAAGGCACATGACAGGTAATGCCGAATTTCTCACTGATTACGTCACTATCAAAGGAGGTAATGTAAATTATGGGGGAGGAGCACAAGGTAAGATTGTTGGAAAAGGTACTTTATGTGTAAATGACATGCCCAAGCTGAAAAATGTCTATCATGTAGAAGGACTGAAAGCTAATTTGATTAGTATAAGTCAACTATGTGATGACAATTTACATGTCAATTTTGACAAACATGAATGTAAAGTGTTTGATAACACTAATACATGTTTGTTCACCGGAGTAAGGTCTCAGGATAATTGTTACAAATTTGGTGACAACTTATCCTGCCTTAGCTCCAAAACAAATGAACTTGAACTGTGGCATCAAAAATTAGGGCATGCTAGCTATAGGAAAATAGAAGAATTAGTTAGGTTTGATCTTTGTTAAACACCTGCCCAAGCTCGACTTTAAACAATCTAGTGTGTGTGGTCCTTGTCAGAAGGGGAAGCAAACCAAAGCTTCTCATCCAAAAGTGGATCAAAGTTCCACGTTTGAAATTTTAGAATTAATACATACTGATCTTATGGGACCAATTGAGGTTGAAAGCTTAGGTAAAAAGAAATATTCATTTGTCTGTGTAGATGATTTCTCTAGGTATACTTGGGTGCTTTATTTAAAAGAAAAATCGAAGCACTCAAGTATTTAAAGTATGGTATAAAAAGGTGAAAAACTTGTATGGGAAGAAAGTTATCAAAATTAAGTCGATCATGGGCCGAATATGAGAACACATTGTTCTCAAAGTTTTGTGATTCCAAAGGAATCACCCATGATTTTTCAGCCCCTAAAACTCCTCAACAAAATGGAGTTGCAGAAAGAAAAAATCGTACTTTACAAGAGATGGCCCGTGTAATGCTTAGTTCTAAGAACATCTCTAAACGATTTTGAAATTTGAAGCTCTTAACACTGCATGTCATATAGGAAATAGAGTTTATCTTAGGGTTGGATCAACCATGACCCCTTATGAAATACTCCTCGGTAAAAAACATACTCTCAAGTACTTTCATGTCTTTGGGTGCATATGCTATGTTCTAAATGATAGAGATTATCTATCTAAATTTGATTCCAAGAGTGACAAAGCTGTTTTTCTTGGATATTCCACAAATAGTCGTACATATAGGGTTTACAACCTTAGAACTAAAACTGTTATGGAATCAATTAATGTTACATTTGATGAATCTTGCCGACCTAAATATAAAATCTCTTGAAGATGATGTCTCGGATTGTATAGAGACAATGCAGGAAACTCGAATCAAGGCGAACAGATGCGGCAAAATGGTGCAGAAAAACAGATGCGAGTGCGATGCAAGCACATCATCACCTACATCCGAGCAAACAAAATGCAGTCTTGAATCTGAAGATTCTGAATGTGAAGAAGAAAAGTTAGATAGAACTAAAGACATACCCAACAGAGTGCAAAAGAATCACCGAATATCTCAAGTAGTGGGTGATGTAAACGAAAAAATTAGCACAAGGGAAAAGCCTAGGGTCAACTACCGTGAGTTGGCTGGGCTAAGCTGTGTTGAATCTCAAGTAAACAAGGTTAGTTCATGTTGTTTTGTTTCTAATATTGAACCAAAGAATGTTGTAGAAGCCATGAAAGATGATAATTGGATTATTGCCATGCAAGAAGAACTAAATCAATTTGAGAAAAATGAAGTATGGACTTTAGTTCCTAGGCCTATAGGGGAAATGTAATAGGAACTAAGTGGATCTATAAGAACAAAGCGATGAAAATGGTCAAATTACCGGAAATAAAGCTAGGCTTGTAGCCCAAGGTTACACCCAGTAGAAGGAATAGATTTTGAAGAAACTTTTGCTCCTGTTGCTAGGATAGAATCAATTAGACTTTTACTTGCCATTGCTTGTTACTTGGACATCACTTTACATCAAATGGATGTTAAAAGTGCCTTCTTGAATGGTGTCCTAAATGAAGAAGCCTATGTTGAACAACCTAAGGGCTTCACTGATCCCCACTTTCCTGATCATGTGTATAAGCTTAAAAAGGCCCTATATGGATTAAAACAAGCCCCTAGAGCTTGGTATGGGAGGCTAAGCGAACATCTCATACAAATGGGATTTAAGAGAGGTGAGGTAGATAAAACCTTATTTATTTTAAAAGAAAATGTAGGTATCTTAGTGGCCCAAATTTATGTTGATGACATTGTATTTGGATCATCTTCCAAAGATATGTTAGACTACTTTGTCACAAGTATGACCACCACCTTTGAAATGAGTATGGTTGGTGAATTAACCTAATTTCTAGGACTTCAAATAAAACAAAATAAGGAAGGAATTTTTATATCTCAAAGTAAATATGCCAAAAACTTGGTTAAAAAATTCTCTCTTGACAATGCCTCTCACTTTAAAACTCCTATGGGATCTTCCCAAAAGTTGTGCAAAGATGAAAATGGTGAGGATGTTGACCCAACCTTATATAGAAGCATGATTGGAAGCTTGTTGTACCTTTCAGCAAGTCGTCCAGACATCATGTTTAGTGTTTGCTTGTGTGCTAGATATCAAGCTTGCCCCAAATTATCCCACCTTAAAGCTGTAAAAAGAATTATTAGATATGTAGGTGGAACTATCAATTTAGGGCTAAGCTATACTCGAGAAACCAACACAAATGCTGGTAGGGTTCGGTGACTCGATTGGGCGAGGTGCAACAACGATGATAGGAAAAGCACAACCGGAGGTTGCTTTTATCATGGAAATAACTTAGTATCTTGGTATAGTAGAAAACAAAGCTGTGTATCCCTTTCTCGCCGAGTCGGAATATGTGGAATTTGTAGGGAGTTGTTGTTCTCAACTCCTTTGGATGAATCGAGATGATTAAAGATTATGGTCTTAAAAGTAAAATCCTAAGCTGTTTTTGTGATAATCTAAGTGCCATAGAAATATCAAAAAATCTGTTCAACACTCTCGTACTAAACATATTGACATTAGACATCATTTTATTCGTGGATCTTGTTGAGCAAAAAATTATTAGCATGGAATCAATTAGCACCGAAAAACAGGTTGGTGACATTTTCACCAAAGCCCTTGATTTTCAGAGATTTTCCACTCTAAGGAAATCTCTGAGTTTGTGTGCAATATAATGATGTGATCCCCCGTGTGATCACATCATAACTAACACCTGTATTTTACAATTCTAACAAAAAAATTAAAATAAAAAAAAAAAAAAAAATTTTTTTGCATGATTTATCTCGGTGTGGTCACTTGTATTACATCTTTCTTTGTGTTTCCTCTCTGAATTGTGAATCCTTCTTATATAGTAGTCAACAACTGTTGACTCTAACATTATCTTACTAGATGTCTCTTGGTGGGTGCAAAAATAAATAAAAAAATGTTTGGGAAACAGCTACTCCACTCATGGTATGAAGTCATTTCAATGTGATCAAAATGACTTCAAGAGAAAGTTTGAATCAAATTGATAAGATCATTCGAAAGAGGGCTATCCATGTGATTAAGAAGAGTGAAAGCTACCCATAATATATTTTTCCACGAAAAAATTGTATGTGGAAGCATTCTAGAGGCCAAGCAAGACAAGATTCTGATTCATTGACTTTCTTAGAGGAAATGCGTACCTTGATGTAATCACATACTATGCCACACACATACTGAGATTTATCCTTCACATTTGTGCAAAGTATGCATAATTAGTTTGTAGATATTTTTTCGTCTTCACGGCACTTGGTGAAAATATCAATAAAATGCTTTTCTATCTCAAATTAATTTGTGTTAAATTAATTTTATGCTCAACGAAATTACCTAAAATTTTTTAATGTCCACATGTTTAGGGGAGTATAAGTTACGTGATTTTTTTAATCTGTGGTATTTACTCTATCTAAAGTTTTGTTTTTATCCTTATCATCTATCTTTATCATCTTAATCTCCAAAGTAGTGAAAAAGTCTCAAATAACGCCATGTATTCTAACCGGCCAAAGGGAATTAGGTTAGTTCGGTTCAAATTTCAATTAAAACTCAATTAAGTGACCTAAGTCTACTAGGAGTTAATGATGTGCTATCACATCAAATAAATACCCTCTCTCCCTTCTTAATAAACCCTCACCGGCCTTAAGCAAACAAAACCCTTAGAAATTCCTATTCTTCGCCTGTTTGATTCTCTCGATCATGACGTCCCAGTCGAAGCCCCCTTCTCCAACTACCGACCGCTCGCCGCCTCCATCTCCGGTGGCCCCAACCGATGCCACGGTAGAGCTGTTCGTCGACACCGAAGCTTCCCTGTATCAATGTCGCTCCCAGGTGCTCAAGACAATGCCATAGATGCGACAATCCGGGGATTTGAAGTCGATAGGTGCAATGGTTGGGCTAGCTCGTGGCCCTAACCGGTCCTTGCGACGAGAAGGTTTTTCTCCCAACATGGGGGAATATACTCCTAAGGTACGCCACTAACATGGCCGAACCCGATTTTATTGAAGATGATGATGAGGAGTTTGATCCTACATTGATCTCAAAAGAAAGAGAGGAAAAGCAAAGTCTAGTGGAGTCGGAAGCTCGTCGGGTAAACCTATGTCTCAGAAGAGAAAGTATGAGTGTGGGTTGACAGTTTATTCAAGTGATTCCGCTGAAGAGGACTCTGAAGAAGAAGATGTTGAAGCATACCAAGTTGTGTCAAGAAGGTCTCAATCTGTAGAGGTTGAGGAGTTGAAAGAAGCTGAGGATATTATTGAGTCTGTTAATCAGGATTTGGGAGATGTCTTTCCCCACATTCGTAATGCCCGAGGATCTACAAGCTAGAAGGATGGCCTTATCTCAATTGTCCCTGCTCGTCGCCCCGGATGTTATTGCATCTCAAATCCCATCTCCTCCTGCTAACTCCCTCAAGCTAGATCTTCTCCGGGAAATTGGTACTCGGGAGTTCATTAAGGAACAGATGAAATTGAAGAAGGTACTGAGGATGAGCATATTCCCCTGCAAGCTCTTTTGGATTTGAGGAAAGGGAAGGGCAAAATGAGGCAAGCAAAGGTCAAGGCTGCTGGTTCTATCTCTGCACAAGCGTCTGACATTGGTTCAGACGATGATGAAGCCAAGGATGATACCTTTAAGCTTGGGAGAGATGAGCTAGAAACAGAGAAGAGCGATGCTGCTGCCGATGTAATCACATCTAGACCATCACCTAGAAGGAGCTTGAGACTATCCTGTCCCTCCAAAGCTGATCTGCCTAAGCCAAGGCATACCCCAAGTCCTAAATCCACTTCAAGGAAGGTAAGCTCTCTCTCACCTGAAAAATTTATGTCTAAGTCTGTGAAATAGAGGTTTGAATTTTTTAGGAAAAAGGGCTTCTTGGTGGAAAGGGTTATTGACCATACTTTTGAGGATGTTGGTATGAAACGGTATTTAGAGGAAAAAGGCCTGCTCTTTTCTGTGTCTTACCCAAACAACTATTATCCTTCACTTGTAAGTGAGTTTTATGCGGGTTTAGTTCAGGCTATTCAAGACCCTAGAGATGTTGGGTTTGAAAAGGTCAAAGTTCGTGGCACTCTCATTAATTTTTCTCCTGCCTTGATTAACATCTTTCTTCATGCTCCCAGTCCTCACATACTTCCTCCTATGGCTCATAAGGATGAAATTGCCAATACCATAACAAATGGCCTTGACCCTTCGTGGCACTCTCAGTTCAAGTGCACAATGCTTACTTCTTTGTGTAGCTTTTTGTTTAAAATTTCTACTTTTAATTGGAAGCCCTCCTCAAATAAAAACATTGTCACTGTGTCACATCTTGATTTGATTCATAGGATATTCATTTGGTCAAGTTTTTAATCTTGGTGAAGTGATATTTGGGAGTATAGTACGGTTCGCGAGAAAAGGAGTTGCCATACTCGATCTTCCTTTCCCTTGTTTAATAAGCTGAGTCTGTGTGAGGCAAGGGGTTGAAATATTACGTTACGATCGTATTTGTGAAAAGATTGAACCATTTGGCATTCGACTGTGTTAGAGTGCACTAGACGCCTTGTAGACTTGCACTGTTGCTTTCACGATGACCCGGTTATCGATGCACAAGATGGTGATGAAGATGAGCACGGCGATGCTAGTGAAGATGAGCCTACATCTCCACTCTCACAAGATGATCAAGTTCAAATGGTGATCGATGAAATTAAGTTTTTGGAGAAAACAATGCTTCTCTATAGGGTGCAATTCAAGGAAATGGCCACGAGAAGGAACAAGATGCTAGCTTATCGTGAACGTCTTTACGGTCAAAAAGGGGAGCAAGCTCAAGCAATATTTATAGAGATATAAGCTCGGATTTCGGTGGGAACTTCTAGCGAAAACACAAGCGAGAAATAGAAGGAAGGCAAGGGCAAATTTGGAATCGTGACTTCAATGATGATTGAAGTTTTTAATTTTATCGTATGGTTATGTTTTAAAAACAATTTTAATTTCTTGCTTTTTAGGAACAATGGTGTTTTGCTTTTGCTTGGTTTGGTTTAGTTTGTTTTGGACATGTTTTGGACATGGTGCTTTATGGTTTGTTTTTTTGGTAGTATTTAGGGGGAGCATTCGAGCTCTCCATTTCGTATCTTGGGTTTATGAATCTTTACCTTATTTAGTTATGGTTTATATATATTGTGCTTGAGATTTATTTTTGAACAGAAAGCAACAAAACAGGGGGAGATTGAAAGTGTGGTAGCATCACACTTAGCCAAGTCAAAAGGTTGACTTAACTTTGTTTTGTTACTTTCTTTTATATTTTAATTATGTAAATATTTTTATTTATATTCACTAACCTATTAACCGAAAACCTACTGTGTGTTTAGTATTGTTTGGTTGTTTTATAGGACTCTCACAAGGATAAGGATTAGAGATAGAGGAGATTGAGGATTAAGCTCTTCTTCAATGATTATCCTTACCCATTGGCCGTGTTCTACTTAGCTATAAATACAAGACCCAAAGTCAGTATACAAACACGAAAATATACACTCTGAAAGGCTGAAGAAATATAGACTTGAGAGGAGTATTTTTGAGAGAGAGTTCTCTTTGATTATTTTGTTATTCTCTTATTGTAATCGTTTTCAACATTGTTTTTAATAAGAGAAGTTTATTGTCTACAGCATATTGCTGTAGATAAGTGTTAATTCGTTGTCCATTTCTTTTCTGTTTTAATATTCCGCTGCATTTCACTGTTGTGCTAGTGCTGGTGCGATAGCATCAGGACTCACATCAGTCCTCTGTGCACTTCCTAGCCGCTCCATTTCTTTCAATATACTCCCTCCGTCTCACTCAAGTGTGCATCATTGACCAAGGCACGTCGATTAAGAAATATTATTAAGATAATGAAAATGTGTGATAGAAAATGAAGAGAGGGAATGAGTAAAGTAATAGTAGGCTGGTTGAATAAATTGTATGGTGGAGAATGAGTGGAGTTAATGAGTGGGTGGGGTAGGGAGAATATAAAATATTAAAGGACATCATTTATGGTAGTTTACACTGGACTGAAACTGAGCAAAAGGAAAATAAATGTACACTGAACTGGGACGGAGGGAGTCTACACTCATAGCAATTGCAATTACCATTATAATTTTAAGATACTACCTAAAGCTATTTCAAAACATTTAATCAACAATAAAAAATGATATAGCGGGTTGAAATGATGTGCTCAATTAAACATTGATTTATTGAGATAATAGTCAGTGAACCAATAAAACAAGTAACTCCATTTTTTCATCTACAACACCTGATATTCTACTTTCCCAAATCTTAAAACATACTCCCTTCGTCACAAGTGAAGTGGAAAAAAAAAAATTCAGTCCGCCTCTCAGAATTTTTTCCCAAATAATCCCGTTTTACTTTTTTATTTACCAAAATGACTTACTGTTCAAACTATTGCCCAGAATGTCCTCTTTTTTGAAACTCGCTACACCGTGTAGCGAGTTTGACTAGGGTTGGTCAAAACTCGCTACACCGTGTATCGAGTTTAGGGTAATTAATTTAGGGCGTTGAAAAATTAATTAGGTCATTTAATTAAACTAAACTCGCTACACCGTGTAGCGAGTTTTGACCAGATTTAAGTCAAACTCGCTACACCGTGTAGCGAGTTCAATTTAAATTCCTTACACTTCTCAGTTCACGCATTCAACGAAGCAAAACAAAAAAAACTTAAACCTTCTCCATCCATCTCCATAGCCGACTGAGGATTTTGCCAAGAAGAAGAAGAACAGTTCGAGCCTTTCGAGCCAAGCCAAGGATTTTGCCAAGAAATTCAACCTTTTTCTTAATTGTAAGTTTAAATTTGTATATTAAGTTGAATTTTAGTTTTGATTTTATTATTCATTTACTTATAATTTATGATTTTTTTTTTAATTCCGAATTTCTATATTGCCGAGAAGAAGAACATTGCAATTTAGGATTTTTTTGGTTGATTTGTTGTTGAAATATTGTTATTCCCATTTATGTGACTAATTTTTATTTAATTCCGAATTTTTTTATTATTTTGGTTGATTTGTTGTTGAAATATTTTTATTCCGAATTTATGATTTTTTTTTTAATTCCGAATTTCTTGACTAATTTTTATTTAATTCTGAATTTTTATTTAGTTTTTTTGGTTGATTTGTTGTTGAAATATTATTATTCCGAATTTATGTGACAAATTTCTATATGCCAATAATTTTTTATTTTTGTATGATTTTTTTGGTTGATTTGTTGTTGAAATAGTGTTATTCCCATTTATGTGACTAATTTTTTTGATTTTTTTTATGACATTGCAATTTAGGATTTTATTTTTGGTTGAACTATTGTTAAATATATACATGTAAATATTATTTCTGATGAATTAATTGTGCCCTATACATAGTTTAATTGTTGAGAATAATTAATTGATGCATTAGGATTTTAATTTATTTAATATAAAGATGAGAAAAAATTATTATTTCAAATATTTTAATAATAAAACTAAAAAATCTTGTGCGAAAAACTAATCGAGGATAGATTAGACCGATTGTTATTCCCATTTATATGAACTGTCTATTTATTTTTTATCAAAAAAATAATAGCAAATTTAAAGTAAATTGGGTCATTCATTTTAGAAAATTTTAGAAGGGAGTATATAGCAAATTTGCTCATAATAGAAATAAATAGCAAATTTGAAAAGATTTTTGAATATTTTTTTGGGACGGAGGGAGTACAAAGTTTAACTTGTGTGAGATTATAGCAAATTTGATTACCGAGATAGGAACGTGAGCTTGTCCGAACAAGGTCCAAGTGGATTGTGCCCTAATGACTCTTATAAGTTATAGGTAATCGTAACGGAATCCTTAATTCGTGAAAGGGGTACATAAGGTGAGGCATGACGTCGAAGGAATTAATTAGGCGTCATATATACCATATTGTAAACCCTAAACCCTAATTTCTCGTCAATACGAAACCCTAAATCCTTAAAATATGATTTAGTGATAGAAAAATAGAATAGGAATTAATATACATATAACAACATCCTAAATCTCATATACTTATATTCCAAACCCTAAACCCTTAAAATATGATTTATTGTTCAAACATTTTATAAAAAAAAAAAAAACTTCATCCTATTTTTCAAAACCGCATGAGGATTACTCTTGAAGTATTACTTAGTATATAGGCTGGAAACCAAGAACTTCCCCACGTGCACTTCTTGAAAGTGTGGGATAACTTTGGATTACAATGCCACGTACTAGTAATTACATTTTTTGTATTCTTTTATTTATTTTCTTGCCTTATAGAACAATAACCAACCTTGGATATTGAAATAAATAGATGGAAGCGTTCATTGATCCCGGCCTATCGATACATCCATTCGACCCGCCATGCAGACCATAGGGCTAGGTATATTTGGGTCCGGTGGCCGGTTTCTAGTGCCCTCGTTTTTCGTCATGGTGCCGCCTTGCCGCCTGTATTAGCTCCTGTCATATTATTGAGACTGGCAGAGTGCGGATTCAGTGGAGTGCACTACATAGGCCGGATACAGTACGATTTTGCATTGCTTGAGGCCTTGATCGAGAGATGGCGTCCGGAGACCCATACGTTCCATCTCCCGGTTGGTGAGATGACTATCACTCTACAGGATATCGGCATGATTTGCGGGTTGCCGATTGATGGGGATGCTGCTATCGATGATGGGTTTCCAAGCACATATAGATCAGCGGGCCGAGTGTCGGGAGTATTTAGGGGCCGTCCCCGGAGACGGAGATATAGATGGGAGCAACAAGCTCCGATGGATTACCGTACGTTTCACACACTTTAGTGACCTCGATGATGCCGCTCCGCAGATTGTGGATCGCACGTACGGGCTTATATCTTGCTTGCCTTGGGGTTCTACGATCATGCCCGATCGTACGAACAACAAGATTAAGCAATGTTATCTCCCGCCGCTAGTGGATGTTTCTAGGGTCGTGGAGTACAATGGGGAGTGCGGCGCTTGCTTTCCCGTATCGAGAGTTATGTAGTGCGGCGCACCCTCACACGAGACAAAGGCGGAGGATTTCTCAACGTTCTACTGTATTTTATTTCATTTTAATGTTCATTATGTTTTTAAGTTTTATTTCAAATTTGCGGCATTATTACTTAGTTTTTGATATACATTTATTTCATATAGATCTGGGCTTGGGAGAGGTTGACATGTGTGAGGCCGCAGATCCGTTATCGCCTCGAGAGACCAGGGGACTACGTCATCATGCCCCTCGGATGCATGTATGCATATATCATACTTTATTTTCTCGTCGTTAATGTTTTTATTTTTTTGAACAAAATCTTATAATTATTTTGTTTATGAAATTTCGTGTGGACGCAGCTTCGCTTGATCTCGAGAGAGGTTACCGCACATAGCCTGCGAGGCTATCGGGATCAGCTGGCTCGACTGAATGAGGGTCACGTGGTGTGGCAGCCTTATGAGGGGAGACCCGCTCCGGTCTACTGCACTGAGGGTGAGGAGATATGGTTGGCGAAGATCCCTCTCATATGCTTTGAGAGGGCCGAGTGGCATCCGCCCGATCGCGTGATGAGGCGCTTTGGCTCGAGACAGCTTTGTCCCAAAGCACCGTTCGACACTGGCCTGGAGTTGCACCGTTCGGATCGGCGGGGAAGGCCTACGGTGAGATGGGGTGAGCACCATCGCCCACTTGTTACACTATGGGGACAGCGCCACGAGAGGTTGGTTTCCGGGTGTTCTGGCTTCCACGATATGACCTACACCGACCCATATATGGTATGGTATAGGGACATAACGTGTAGGTTTCAGGCAGCAGCCTCACCACGTAGAGGTGGATGGATACCGCCTGCCCGCCCCCGCCATGTAGTTTATGGTAAGTTTTTACATTTTTAAAGTTTTTTTTCTAATATTTTTTTTTTTTAAGAAAACATCAATTATTAACTTATGTCTCTCGTTCTTATATATATTTTTGATATAAAAACAGGTGCAGACCCTTCAGCCCGCATGTCGCCAATGAGAGGGATGAGCATCCCCACCAAGCCGAAATGCGGGAGATTGTGACACACGGGTTCGGGGAGTTAGGGAGCTCCACCGCCTTCGCCCGCCGCACCTCCCCCACCGCAGATCGCGCACAGGGACAACCTCGACAACGTCGGCGACGTCGTGGACAAAGTGCAACCACCACCCTGCATGGATTTGCACGATGAGCCCGAGCCCGAGCCCGAGCCCGAGCCCGAGCCTCAAGCGCAGACCCAGACCGATACATCTTATGACCGGGCTGTCACGCCACAGCCACAGCCACAAAGCATGATTTTGAGCGTTGGAGCGGGGTTTCGGGGGACTGGACTCGGGGTGCCGGAGGGAGCTGGGTGGGGCGGGACTGGGGTGCCGGAGGGGGTGGTGGGGGGGTGGCGGCTGGGCGGCTGGGGGCAGTGGGAGTGCCCAGGCAGACCCTTCCCCTGGACCATCCGCTATGGGCTTCGGCGCTTATACGAGTGGAAGTGGGTCGAGGACTCCTTTATCACATGCACGGTTCCATGGTTTCGTCGATCCGGCTCAGATGACCCCTGAACAAGAGCTTCAGGAACAAATGCTTAGAAGAGGGTCTCGGCTCCGGAATCCGCCTAATCCCTACACCCCGTCTTTCTATGATAATAGGTAGATAGTTCACTTTTGTTTTTTTATTATTACGTAATGAAACTTTGTTGTATTGGTTTAGTTTTTATTTGAATGTTTTTTATTTGTATTGAACTGTACTATTAGTTTACTTTTTATTTGAATGTTTTTTATTTGTATTGAAATTTTGTAACTTTTTCTTAGTAGTTTAGCTTTATATTTGATTTGAATGTAATTTTTCAATTCTTAAAAATGATTTTAGTTATTTTAATGAATATTTAAAAATTATAATTGATGATATTTATTAGATTAGTGGAGTAATAAAAGAAAAGTTTATTTTCCATTTAAGTTTTAAGGTTCAATTTATGTTTAGCATAATTCCAAAAAAAAAAAAATGTTCAAATGTGCTACCGTGTAATTATTATGGGACGAATCAAAAAATTGTATTTATTGGGCCAAAATTGGAGTGGCCGCCCTTGTTCTTCGGCCGCCTTTGGTGGGCGCCTGCCTTGAAATGCTACATCAAGTGAAGCGATTTTCACTAAACTCGCTACACGGTGTAGCGCGTATAGTGAAAATCGCTTCACGGTGTAGCGATTATAAATGTACATTTCCATCTCTTCCTTGTATTCCAAAGATAAGTTTTCGTAAAAGGAGCGTCCGCTCCCAATGTGGCGAAGCGTCCGCTCCCAAGCCGCCCGTAATGTAATATGTACCTTTTTTTTTTTTTGTAATTATGCCAAACATAAATTAAAACTTAAAACTTAATTAAAATAAAACCGAAACCGAAAAATTACATTGAACTCAAATATAAATTACATTGGACTTTTCAAGTTTAATGAAAACGACATAAAATAAAACCGAAACCGAATCCAATTCAAGCCAAACATAAATTACATTAAAAACATTCTTCTACTCCCTAAGGTTCGGGCATCTACGATGATTGTGCCCTTCCCGATGGCATGATGAACACATACTCTTCCGTTTATCCGCTTGAAAGTCCATAGAATTACGAAAGCGTCTTGATCTAGGTCGTCCTGACTTCGCGTAACGTCGAAGTAGGGGATTAGGGAAGAAACTAGGCACCAAACCATCCACGCCCAATAGTCCTCATGCTCGATTGGTTCGAATGTTCCCTTCCATGTCTTGTAGTATTCCCCAACGGTGTAATATTCAAACGAAATCTCGACCATCAATATTTTGTGCGTAACAACAAGCAAGGAGACGGGAACAAGGCATGCGATAGGCAACCCATTTACCACATGTGTGTGCGCTCATTAAGTCTGACAATCCGTATATTTCCTCCGTGATCACCCCGACGTGCCGTTGTCACTTGATACACCCCCATTTCGTGATTGTTGAACCTCCCGACGTGATGTGTTGCCGCTTTTCCGGTGTTCTTCAAGTAGTGATAACCGACTTTCGTGCCGAATTGGTGCTCGGGGATTGATGTTAGTGGTTATCAGATTACCTCCTAAGGCATTGATTGAAAATCCATGCCTTACTTGAAAGTACTCCACACAACGATAGAAGGCGCTTCAACAATTGCCGTGATTGGCATCCCACGAGCTCCCTTCATCACACCATTGAAAACCTCGCATGTTGGTAGTCATGATGCCATACCCGTAACCACCATCGTGTGCCAATGTCCATTTTCTAGCATCCAAATGTTGAAACCATGCAATTGCCTCGGGCTTAATTCCACGGATACTCTCTAAGATAGATTTCAATTTTCTATCTTGAGTTGCTCTACCCGCTCTCCGTAATAGATACTTCAACCCTTCCCTCTATACTTTTCCAAGAAATTTGCTCGCATATGTCTCAAGCAATATCGATGATGCACGTTGCCACCACGTATCTTCGCCTACGCCTTCTTAATGCCCCAATGACGGCCGATATCAAGCATACTTCACGACTCTTGATAATATGCTTGCAAACCAGGTATAAGAACCAACGCCGCTCGGCTCCTCCTTTTCAACAACGGCAAAGGCAAGCGGAAGTATGCCGTCTGGGCGTCAACACCCATGGCACCGCAGATACCCCTTTATATCTACCATGCATAAATGTTCCATCCACGTAAATGACTCGGCCGACAATGAGAGAAAGCTTCAATGCAAGGCCCAAATGCCCGTAATACCTGTCGAAATAGGGAGGCTTCACCGATTGTGAGGAGGAGGTGTAGAGTACTCAACAATTGTCCTCGGATTGTATTTTTGAATGGCCGCTAGACGCGGGTAACCTCTTATAAGATTCCTCCCAATCTCCAAAAACCTCGCAATGCCATTCTCGCTTTCCACACCATGCCTTCTTGTAAGTAATTACCTTGTCGAACCTACTAGAGATGTGTGCAATAATGACTCCAACCTTGACATCCGAATCGGCCTTAATAAGACCAACGACTTCCCGACCGATAAACTTGGGCATCTAGATTGGGGTGATCTTGACTTGCTCCGTAATATAAGCAAAGAAGTGAGGAGCCTTATACTTGGTCACTTCCCAATAGCCAAACTTCTTCCTACTCACACGAACATAAAAATGACATGGATAATTTTTTACCGTACACTCAATTACCCATCGTGTTCGGTGTGCTCTTTCTTACCCCGAACCTCGCGATTGTTTTTAATATGGAACCTTTTCATATCAAATTGTGCCTCGTTCTTGCCAGAAAGCGTATCCCTTTAGCACCTGGGTTGTTGTTCCTGGATCCCAAACCGGAAAACTATGTGCATGATCGTAATCAATCAAGCCTTGTTCTTGTCGAGCGTATGTACCAATATCACCGTAAAAGGGATAACTCGCTCTCTCATATCTTCGATTTTGCGGCACTTCATAGTGAACAAGAGGTGCTTCCACATCATCATCAATCGTCCCATCATCACCGGCTCCCAAATCGACATCGAATCACTACTACCCTCCTCATATTCATCATCATCATCCTCTAGCATTGCATCTACATCGCTGTGCACTTCCTCTTCTTCACACTCAACATCATAATCATCATTAACGTGATCATTATGCCCAAATGTCCGATCATCATCATGAACATGATAATTATGGCCAAATGCCCCATCATCATAATTTGGTGTTTGAAGTTGATACAAGAGTTTGGGAACTTGGACCAACCCCATCATCACGGCTACCGCTGGAGAAAACCCGAAAGTACTCTCGTGTGCCGTGTTTCAAACTCGGATTGGATCGATTTTCAATTAATTTTACAACAACATACAAACCGCAAATTTCCAATCCCCCAAATTTAGCAAACCGATCGAACATTACTTCCATACACGCATCATCTTCAATACGGAAAGGAAAGTACTCACCAATCCCGCTTATCAAAAAGAATGAGGGCATCTCGTAAATGACTTTCAAATCAAATTGAGACCGATCTAAGTTCGCCTTTTTATATAACTCATCAATCAACTCATTGTATTTTCATTGACAATTACCCCTTATTGCACATTTTGGCCCCTTTTTGAAATGAGGACCATCAAACGGTTGCTTCATCATCACCTCCCCAATAACACATAAAAATGATTGGACCCCCGTTCATCTTTAACCCTACATTACGAAATCAAAGTGTTAAAACCTACATAACAAAACTCTTACATTTATTATATCTACAATATAATAAAACACAGCTTAAATCATTAAATTTTATATCTAAACACAAGTCAAAATAATAATTAAGATGATGTTAATTTACCTTGATTCTTGTTGATCTTCAACAATTTCGATGAAATAAAATAACTTGAAGAAGTTTTATTTTGAATTAAGGGAATTTAGAAAATGGTGATTGAGAGAGTTGATTGAGAGAAAGAGAGAAAGGTAGGAGAAGAAACAAAGCCGAGGAGAAAAATAGAAAGCTATGGGAGGAATCTCTGTAACCACGTGAATTCATTGAAAATTTCACTTCACTGTCAGATTTGTTGCCGTAAAGTGTTTTGTTTTACTTAAACTCGCACACCGTGTAGCGAGTTTCAATAAAGCCGAATTAAACTCGCTACACCGTGTAGCGATTTCAGCTTTATTGAAACTCGCTACACGGTGTAGCGAGTTTAAGTAAAAACAAAACCTTTACAAAGAACATAATTTCAAAATTTTTACTTCTTTTTGTTTTTTCATTCGCGAAGGCATTTTGAACAATAAATATAGGTTAATTTATGTATCATAATGAATATCTAAAAATTGTTACTTGAAGTACATATAATGTTGTAACAATAATAACTTTTAAATTTTAATTTGGACAATTAAATCGAGCTTCAAATTTTTGCTCAAAATAGCTTCGTAGTAACATCAAAAAAATTTCGTTCAAGCTATTTTGAGCAATAATTATAGGTTAATTTAGATATCATAATGAATATCTAAAAATTGTTACTTGAAGTACATATAATGGTGTAACAATAACAACTTTTAAATTTTAATTTCGACAATTAAATCAGCTTCAAATTGTTGCTCAAAATAGCTTCGTACTAACAAAAAAAAAAATTACATGTGTTAAAAAAATAATGACATGTGGCTGAATTTTTTTATAAATATTTATTTTTCATATTTTAAAACAAATGATAACATAGGAAATCTTACATAAAATTACAAAAAATAAATATTTTCGAGTTAGTGGCCACATCCCGACCACATAGGAAATCTACATAAAATCACAAAAAAAAAAATATTGTCAAGTTAGTGGCCACATCCCGCCACATAGGAAATCTTACATAAAATCACAAAAAATAAATATTTTCAAGTTAGTGGCCACATCCCGCCACATAGGAAATCTTACATAAAATTACAAAAAATAAATATTTTAGAGTTAGTGGCCACATCCCGGCCACATAGGAAATCTACATAAAATCACAAAAAATAAATATTGTCAAGTTAGTGGCCACATCCCGGCCACATAGGAAATCTTACATAAATAAATAAATTCAGTGACCACATTCCGGTCACATAGAAAAATAGTACATAAATTCAGGTACATATTAAATCCGACATAAATTCAAATAATACATGTCCAAAGATGAAATTAACAATCCTTAGGGAAGACCTTACAAACATTGGAAGGAACAATGTTAAGTAGTTTTTTTGAGCGTGATATGGCCCAAACAACAACCTAATAGATGAACAAAACAAAACATTTAGAACAAAAAGGTAAGGATATATTTAGGGAGTGTAATGTTAAGGAAAATATTTCATACCTGAGTAAGTATCGAACAAAGACCTTCACCAATGTCACTTCCGCCCTCAGTTTGCTTAAACACTTTGTCACCTAAGTAAGCTTCAATAGTGTCAGTAGGATCCTTCAAAATCACGTGAAAAGAGCCATTCTCAGTTGGTGTGCACTTCTTGACAACAACCACAACCTAATAGAACAAAAATATTATGACCAATTAATTGTAAATTTCAACCTTAACTATAATTAATGTAAAATATTATACTTGTTCCACCCTTTCATGTTGTTTGCATTTCTCCTTGATCATTTTCAACGGATAAAATGTACCCTCTCCAGTGAGATAATCCATTGCAGAAAGCCAAGCTTTGCCCTGGAATTCATCATCGTCCTCCGGCTCTTCAAGCTTTCTACGTATTGCCTCTTGGGTCGACTGAGCGGGGGGTCCCTGAGAGACATGAGCTTTTCCGGTGTGATGCCGACGCATGGCTAACTGTGCTTCACCAGCGGGACCAGGTATGATATGACGCGGTGGAGATTCTCTCTCTCGTTCGATTTGAGGCGGTGGAGACGGTGGAGATTGAAACTCTCGTTCAATTTGAGAGAGATTAGATAGGCGATTGGAGGTTTGACCGGGTTGTACTGGAAGAGGTTTTCGTCCACGATACCAGCGGGGTTTTGATGGATCCATTATGAGAGAGATAGATGAAAGATGGACTTAAGAAAGAAAGAAAGAAAGAAAAGGGAGAACCTCACTGAGAAAGGAAGAGAATGGTAAGTTTTGTTGGGACGGACGGAGGGGGTTATGTAGGGGTTTGGAATATATTGAACTCGCTACACGGTGTAGCGAGTTTGACTTAAATCTGGTCAAAACTCGCTACACGGTGTAGCGAGTTTAGTTTAATTAAATGACCTAATTAATTTTCCAACGCCCTAAATTAATTACCCTAAACTCGCTACACGGTGTAGCGAGTTTTGACCAACCCTAGTCAAACTCGCTACACGGTGTAGCGAGTTTCAAAAAAGAGAACATTCTGGGCAATAGTTTGAACAGTAAGTCATTTTGGTAAATAAAAAAGTAAAACGGGATTATTTGGGAAAAAATTCGCCTCTCACATGAGTGAACACTGTCTAAAATGACAAAATTTTTATATTAATCCTCCCACTCATTCTCTCTCCTACTTTACTTTTATACACCAAGTATTGTGACTCATATTCTGAGAATAACTTTATTATTATTATTATTATTATTTTGTCACTTTTTTTCTAGAATTATACTTGAAATTAAAGAAATCTATATATATATATTAAAGTTGGTGAGGAGGGCTATGGCTTCGTCACGTGGACAAGTTGAGACAAACTCTTGATTTTGGAGAAGCCACGTCATCACTATCCCAAAATCTATATGACTTTTGATATTCTGCTTATTAGCTAATACTATTAATTAATAATAATAGTTATTATATAGGTTAACTATTACTATTAATAGTATTAGTTAACTATAATTACTTTATAAGTTAACTATTACTATTAATTGTATTAGTTAACTATAATAGTTACTATATATGTTAACTATTACTATTAATAGTATTAGTTAACTATAATAGTTACTATATATGTTAACTATTACCATTAATAGTATTAGTTAACTATAATAGTTACTATATAAGTTAACTATTACCATTAATAGTATCAGTTAACTATAATAGTTATGTTAACTATTATCATTAATAGTATTAGTTAACGATAATAATTACTTTATAAGTTAACTATTGCTATTAATTGTATTAGTTAACTATAATAGTTACTATATATGTTAACTATTACTATTAATTGTATTAGTTAACTATAATAGTTACTATATAAGTTAACTATTACTATTAATAGTATTATTTAACTATAATAGTTACTATATATATTAACTATTACTATTAATAGTATTAGTTAACTATAATAGTTACTATATATGTTAACTATTATTATAAATAGTATTAATTTACTATATAGGTTAAGTAATAGTATTATAGTTACAATATATGTTAACTATAATTATTAATAGTATTAGTTAATCATAATAGTTCTATATATATACCAAAGTAGGTCGTTAATAATGCCAATGAGCATTTTGCTTAAAGACATACTTTTCTCGGGAATGTTAAGGGTTGGAACCCCCTACATTGTATTTAAAATGTTGTAATTTGAAAAGAAAATAGGTCGTTACTTTTTTCATTCACTTTGTTAACGTCCATAAAAAATGTTGCATACTGACATAAATTATGACATCAAAAATAAATGACATAAAGTATGAACATCAAAAATAAAATGGCAAAAATTGCTACATTTTTAGTCACAATGCAATTCCTATTAAACTTATGTGCAACAAAGTTATTAAAATTGAACACAATTTTTCTAACTTTAAAAATATAATGTTTTGATTCATTTATAATATACTTATAATATAAAAAATAAAGGACTTTTTACAAAAAAAAGTCACTGAAAAAGTATACATTTACAAAAAAAAACTTGTAAAATCTGTTTCTACAAAATAATACTCCATTAACTATGAAATTTACAAATAAATTCACTCTCTTTACTCGAAGGGGATTATAACTTTATGTAATTCCTCGCAGGTCCTCCTTTATAAACATAGTTTCTAAATTTTTCATAACAGCGGCGCATAATTTCTCTTCTCTGCGCGAGATTCCGATGGCGATTTTTTTTCATATTTCAAATCCGCTTAAAATTTCAATCTAAATGTTGATATTGTTTGATTTCCAATTCAATCTTAGTATTTCTAAGCTCATTGTCATCGATTATCACTTTGATTTCCAGATCTGAAGTGATTTATTCCGAATCTCAATTACAACAAAGGTATGTTTATTTAGATTCACAAATTAACTCTCATTCTTCATAGAGAATTCGTGATTTTCTGAATCAAATTGTATTCGATTATAATTTGTCTTAATTTCTGTAATCATTTATCACTTTTGTTTATTGCGTTGTAATTTTTTTTTTATGCAGCTTTTATCTCATTGCAATGGATTCTTTGGTATTGTTTTTGTTCAAGCATGAAGGATTGACTGTTATAGGCAACTTTAATCGCTTTGCTTCTTATGATTCTATAGTTGAGTTTGTTTGTTCACGTTGGGAGTCATTGAATAGGGATAATCTCTCTTTGTTTTATGTTTTACCTGGGAACATAAAATGTGTACTTGATAGCGAAGATGATTACAAGAACATGGGTATAATGGTTGTGCGTAGTGGCATCAAATCTATGGATATTCAGGTTAAAAGAAAGGGTGATCTTATTTGTGCAAATAATTCTTCAACGTCTGCCATTTTTGGTGGAACTACATCTAATGAAGTTGAATACAGTAGCAATAATGGTTGTCTTGATCTTGCTGTGAATTTTTTCCACCATGATGAAACAGATCTGTTAACTAAGAAGTGGGCTAATGATATAAAAGGTGTTGGGCAGGTTTTCGAAGGGGGAATAACTGAGTTTCGTATCAAATTAAGAAAGTATGCTACTGAGGTTGGATTTAATTTTAACTTTGTTTCTAATGATAAGAAACGTGTTACTGCATAATGTATTCATAAAGGTTCTAAAGATTGTCCTTGGAGGATCCATGCCTCTATTGAGAACGCAAATGGATTTGTTTATATAAAGAAGTTTGAGTCAAATCATACATGTGGGGATGTGCATCGAAGTGGAAAAGGTGGTAGGGTAAATTCTAATGTTGTATCAGATTTCATACTTGAAATTGTTCGAGGTAAGCCATCAATTGGAGCTGCAGAAGTTTTGAAAACTCTTAAAACTAGGTTTGGACTTGATGTTACTTACAGAATTGCTTGGTATGCTCTTGAGAAAGCTAGGGAAGTAGTATTTGGAGAAGAATCCATCTCTTATGATAACCTTAGAGGTTACTTTAGGAAAATGAAGCAGTTGGATCCGAGCAACAAGTTTTTCCTTGAATCTGATCCCAAAACTGGCCATTTTATGAGGTGTTTTGTCTCTTTTGGTGCTTGCATAAAAGGATTTCGATATTGTCGTCCTTTGTTGTTTGTTGATGGTACTTTTCTCCATGGAAAATTCAAAGGGACCCTACTTGCAGCAACAGCGAAAGACGAAAATTCTGGTATGAATTACTTGTTTTATCAGTTGTTTATATGTAATTATCAGTTGTTTTGAACTGTTTACATGAACAACTATTAATTTATTTTGACATGAACAATTGATAGTCACTCTTATCAGTTGTTTTGTATACATGTTATGAAAGTACAACTGATAAGATTGAATATCATTTGTTTTGAATAGTTTACATACAAATTATGTCCTTCAACAGTGAACAATTGATAACTTGTTTTATCAGTTGTTTACTGAAATATCTTTTTCACATCTGCAGTCAATTTCAATGCAATTGAATCTGTTTATTTTCCTATTTTCATGTATATAGGACTTTTTAACTTGGCATTTGCAATTGTTGGTGGTGAAGATACAGCAAATTGGACTTGGTTTATGGAACAACTTAAACATGTCATAGGTGAAAGGGCTGTGACGTTTGTTTCGGATCGACATCAAGGTATTATTACATCAATTAAGGTTGTCATGGCAGATTGTTATCATTCATTTTGTATGGTTCATTTGAAGAACAACTTAAAGGATAAGATGAAAGCATGTCATCTAGGGCTTAAGAAGAAGATGTGTTTTAAACTTAGTGAGTGTGCAGAAGCCCCTACAAGAGAGCTTTTTCATGATTTATTAGAAAAAATGAAGGCTGAAGGTGGTACAAATGTCACTCAATTCTTGGATAACCTGCCCCCTGAAAACTATGCAAATTCGTATTTTAATGGTATGCGATATGGGGAAATGTCTTCCAATGCTGCTGAGTCCTTTAATGCCCAGTTCAAAGATGGTCGTTCACTGCCTATTATGGAGCTTATAGATGAAATTCGCTTGAAGGTAATGGCGCAGATGTCAAAGCGTAGAGAAGAGTCAGCTAGTTGGACCTCTACGTTGTGTCCACTCATGGATAAGAGGTACAATGAGAATATTGAGATGGGAAGACCGTGGATAGTATATGATTCTTCTAAGTTCGTGTATGAAGTACATTCTTTTCCTACAATGGTTGTTAACATTGAAGATTATACATGTACATGTGGAAAGTGGCAACAAGATGGCTTCCCTTGCGTTCATGCTTTATTTGCTTTGTACAAAGCCACCGATAATCCAATTGAATACATTGAGCCATATTTTTATACGAGTTACTAGAGAAGAGTCCTATGCTAATGCTATTCACCCATATGTGTCGTTTGGGGAACCACCTACTTGAAAAACCGGTTATACTCCCTCCGGTCGTAAGGCGTCCTCTGGAAGGCCTAGAAAGAATCGTATCCCTTCTAGGGGTGAGATTACGAAAAGAAAGATTACGTGCGATCATTTGTGGAAAAGTGGGTAACCACAATCGGAAGTCTTGCAAGGCACCTATGTAGTAATTTTGAATTTTCTTTAATACATACATTGTTAGCCATTGATGTAGTACTTTATATCGTATTCTAAAAATACATTAATTCTTTGTTATTAATTCATTGTTATTACAATTGTTTATTGTTTTTAATTATATTTCATATTTTTGAAAGGTCTGTTGATAGATCTTATTTTGGTCCGATCAGGCGATAAATGCTCTTATCAGTTGTTTTCTCAAACCTCTTAACCTGAAAGAACTAAAAAACAACTGATAAGTTTAAGTATCAGTTATTTTGTATATGTATTTGTGCAATGGGGTTAATAAACACTTGAGATTCACCAAGTATAAGTATCGAGTTGTTTTTCCAAATGTCATAGAACATCGATATCGGTAACACATAAAAACAAGCGATAAGAGCATTTATCAGTTGTTTATAATATACACAAAGAAGAGATATTCATCTCTTACTGCTCAAGCAAAAAATATGGAATATAAATGGCAACACCAACATAAAAATATATGGGATGGATTACTCAGAAATTCTAGTTTAAAACAACGTACATTAACAACTAGTAGTTATGTAACTAGGTTGCAATGGCAAATTACAGTTTCCAGCCATATGCATTTGAATACCAAATATAACCTAACATTAACCAGAATTAAATGTTCCTAATATGCCCATCATTCAGAAAATCCTCAAACACTTTTGCTCTAAACTGGTTCACTTCAGATTTTTCATAGCTTGTTCTGACAATTTGAATAATCAAAATAATCTTTTATCATCATCGAACATGCATTCCACAATCAAGACTGCCCGATATTTGTTGTGGCGTGCTTTCAACTTCAATGAACTTCTCCACTTGAGTATCTTCAGGAGTTGATTTCTCTTCTCCAATATATAACTTCCTTGTATAGTCATACTATAAAATTACAAAAAAGAAGCAATTACTAATCATGATAGTCAAAATCTTAATATGTAATCACATGTGTTATCACATTACCATCAGTTTCCCATAAACTGCATAGGGATCCTTTATGCTGTCTACTCTTGAATGATAAGAGTTATAAAACTTGTATTCTCTGTTTCGACATCAAGTGCTAGTAGAGTCCAATGCTCCGTCAACTTTGGATCTGGCGGTGTGTGTATTGGGAATAGGATAATCCTAACGCTGTTGCCTTTTCTCAAAAAATTCTCAATAGCATCATCAATTGATTTCTTGATTGCAGTTGTGTAATTTCTTTCTAAAAATGCCTGCAATGAACAAGAGGAGAAAAAAAATCGCATACATTAACATTTAGTTATTACGTTCTTATCATAGAACATAAACCACAATGCACTCAAAGTTGCCAACACTGGGGAAACAAAGGTACATTCCAATAACCATTTCATGATGAAAAATCTAGAGATCCTATTGAAATAAGCTGTAGAAATATAATTGACCATGTTTATAAGCTGCAGAAATATAATTGACCATGGTGGGTTCAGCATGCCATTTTCTTCTCCATAACAGAAGAGATCAAGAGAAGCAGCAAGGATGCTCACAACTTTCAAGTCCAAACTGAAATGTATTACAGTTCTGAAAACAAAGTTTTCTATCTGTGCATTTACCTTTTCTATACAAAGTTCTCAGAAGTAAAGCACCTGGATTTGAGGGGAGAGACCACCAAATTTAACAAACTAAATAGTCCAATACTAATCTTAGGGTAATTTTCAAAACCAAATAGCGTAGGGTCCTAAGAGCTAGAATGGATACAAAAACAAATAGGTAATCCATATGTCCCACAATGAATGAACAAAAACTTTTCAGTTTGTGTATGTGCAGTGGGAGTAAACAGAAAGAGCTCTCAACTATTAGGTACTTTGTTCATAACATTTTACACCAAAGAAAATGCCTGACAAGCGATAAGAGTGTCTATCGGTTGTTTATTTCACAAGTTTCAAAACAAAATCACTTAATCGAACAACTGATAGACACTCGTATCAGTTGTTCTTCATCATAACATTTTACACAAAAGAAAATGAACAACTGATAAGAGTGACTATCAGTTGTTCATTTCACAAATATGAGAACAAAGCACCAAATAAAAACAATTGTAATAATTGTAATAAATGATAATTTTACCATTGCATTTCCCGTGATCACTCCAACACGTGTATTTTGTGAACTTGAAGTTTTGGCTTTGCCCTCATATTGCTTCTTCATTATTTCAATGTATCCATCAATTAACTGTTAAAAAAAAATTATCAGTTATTTAACCATGTATCATATAAAATCTACTAAACTGATAAATATGCCTATCAGTTTTAACTATTATGTATGTATCAGTTTTAGATTAAAGACCAGACCGAAACATCAGTTGATCCATCATGAGCTACCTTCCACAATTCCTCCACAGTAATAAGCAAATGTTCTTTTATCCATGCACCCCCACTGCAAGAAGTAACATGTTATAAACTGTTAGAATAAATAAATATTAACACAAAGTTTATCATAGAGAATTTATAATAAATTAATTTTTACTTACTCCTTTGTTAGAGCAAGCAACAAGCTTTGATAGTGATCAATATCTTTCTTATTGATGAGCTTTGTTGTTTTACTATAACCTTTCTTGAATTTTAGTTTTTGAACATTTTTCGCCTTCATCTTCTTCTCCGCTGGTTGATCAGCTTTGATAACAATTTGTGTTTCATTTGTTTCTTTTTTTTCTTTTTTTCCATCATCTTTTTTAATCCTTTTTGAATATGAAACAAAATCATCATCAACTTTTTCAGTCCTTTTTCTTTCCTTCACCCTCTTGACCATTGATCCAGTTACTTTGGTCTCATGTGATTCAGCTTCTTTCCTTTTTAACTTAGTTCTTGCTTCATTCAGTTGGGATTCCAAAGCTACACACTTGCTCAAAATCTCTTTCGCAGACAGCTCTTTCTCACTTAACATTGTCTTCTGTTCCTCCAACTGTACACCTAAAAGAATCACATCATCTTCCAACTTTTTCACTTCCTCCTCATGGACCGTTTCCATCTTTCTTTTTTGGTCTTGGTATTCCATTTCCTTCTGCAATACACAATCTTCAAGATCTTTAATTCTTTTTTCAGCATCAGTCAGTTCCTTTTCACATCCTTCAATTTTCTTCATCAGCTCCTCCTTATCTTTTTCCAAATCTTTCTTTTTATCCTCAGATTCCCTCTTTTCCATTTCCAACTGATTATTTTCTTTCAACAACTTATCATTCTCCTCTTGCAACTTTTTCTTCTCATTCTCCAATTTTTCTTTTTCTAAATGTAGCATGTCAACTCCAACTTTTGTACAAGATCATCCAATGAGAGATGTTGCCATCTCATCCAAATCTATCTCATCTTCTTCATGAACAACTGTATTAGCATTATCCTCAAAGTTTCCACCAAAATTCTCCCCACTAACTGCATCATCTTCATTTTCTTCCGCTGCTTTGATTTGTTTATAGTTCTCAACTTCATCTTCTTCCGTTTCTTCATCAGTCTTTGCAAATTCAACTTTCTCAACTTCATCATCTTGAGTTTCTGCATCATCTTCAATTTCTTCCATTTCTTCATCACAAAGCATTTCTATTTCTTCCCGGCTCAAAACCAATTCATTTTCTTTGACCTGAAAGTTAACATCAAAATGTTACAAAACTTCAAAACAATTGTTCATTTATTTAAACAACTACCAGAAAACAACTGATAAGAGTGTCTATCAGTTGTTCATTTCACAAGTTTCAAAACAAAAACACAAATTGAACAACTGATAGTCAATCGTATCAGTTGTTCTTAATCATAAAATGTTACACAAAAGAAAATGAACAAAAACTGATAAGAGTGTCTATCAGTTGTTCATTTCACAAGTATCAAAACAAAATCACTTAATAGAATAACTGATAGTCACTCGTATCACTTGTTCTTAATAATTACATGTTGCACAAAAGAAAATGTGCAGCAACTGATAAGAGTGTCTATTAGTTGTTCATTTCACAAGTTTCAAAACAAAATCACTTAATAGAATAACTGAGAGTCACTTGTATCACTTGTTCTTAATAATTACATGTTACACAAAAGAAAATGTGCAGCAACTGATAAATATATATGAGTATTTTTTGGTTTAAACTTACATTTTCTCTCTTCAATGGATCAATGCGTAACTCTTTGAACCCATCAAACTTCTTCGGCAATTCCCACTTTAAAAACCTCGAAAGAAGTAGTGCCCTTTTTGGTTCGAATATTGTTGTGTGTTCGCTGAACCAATACTGTATAAATGATAGGATAATTATACTTGTTAGTATGTTAAACTTAAAAGAAAACAATATTAATAGAATGTAAATATCATTTTACTTACCGATAACACAAATACGCATCCTTTCACCTTCTCTGGTTCTCTATAGTTTTCACGGATTGAATTCATCAAATAATCAACTATTGACTGAGACCAGTTGAATTCTTTCATTGTATCCAAATTTTCAACAAGGGAAAAAATGGTCTTTGTAATGTTAGTAGTTGTGCTGGCGAAGAACAATGTCGACATAACAAAAAGAGTCAACAGTCTGACTACATCTTCAACATCAACTTTCACATCGCTCTCACATATATCAACTAACAAATCCTTAACACTATTTATAGTTCTTGGAATATCCATAAATATTCTTTGAACTAAATCATAATTTTCTTCTACACACCCTTTATTTTTAAACACCAAAGGTTTCTCCCCAGACTTAATCCCAAATATGACCTTGACATCATTAGCAGTCAAGTCGACATATTTTTTCCCAAGCTTAAACATCCCTTTCTTAGGATCAAAGCACCTAATAATATCACGACTTGTCATATCAGATTTCCTAATTGGCATATCATTGTTAATTGTAAGGGAATGTAACATATTATAAAAGGGTGATTTCTTCAGCATATGAAGCTGATTATCCCTTAACTCTAACTTCCTTATGAGCTTAAGGGTACCTTCAATGTTCGATCTATAGACAAGGCTTTTCTCAGATCTCTGTTTCTTCTTCCCTTTAACAGAGCTTTTCACAACCTGTTTCTTAACCATCTGAATGAGAAATAACATGTATCAGTTTTATATTTCACAAAAGAAAATGAACAACAACTGATAAGAGTGTCTATCAGTTGTTCATTTCACAACTTATAAAACAAAATCACTTAATAGAATAACTGATAGTCACTCGTATCAGTTGTTCTTCAACATAACATGTTACATAAAAGAAAATGTGCAACAACTGATAAGAGTGTCTATCAGTTGTTCATTTCACAAGTTTCAAAACAAAATCACTTGATCGAATAACTGATAGACACTCTTATCAGTTGTTCTTCATCATAACATGTTACACAAAAGAAAATATGCAACAACTGATAAGAGTGTCTATCAGTTGTTCATATCACAAGTTATAAAATAAAATCACTTAATCGAATAACTGATAGTCACTCGTATCAGTTGTTCTTCATCATAACATGTTACACAAGAAGATGCACAACAACTGATAAGAGTGACTATCACTTGTTCATTTCACAAGTTTCAAAACAAAATCACTTAATCGAACAACTGATAGACACTCATATCAGTTGTTCTTCATCATAACATGTTTCACAAAAGAAAATGTACAACAACTGATACGAGTGATTATCAGTTGTTCACTCCACAAGTTTCAAAACAAAATCACTTAATCGAACAACTGATAGACACTCATATCAGTTGTTCTTCATCATAACATGTTTCACAAAAGAAAATGTACAACAACTGATACGAGTGATTATCAGTTGTTCACTCCACAAGTTTCAAAACAAAATCACTTAATCGAACAACTGATAGACACTCTTATCAGTTGTTCTTCATCATAACATGTTACACAAAAGAAGATGCACAAAAACTGATAAGAGTGACTATCAGTTGTTCATTTCACAAGTTTCAAAACAAAATCACTTAATCGAACAACTGATAGACACTCATATCAGTTGTTCTTCATCATAACATGTTTCACAAAAGAAAATGTACAACAACTGATACGAGTGACTATCAGTTGTCCATTCCACAAGTTTCAAAACAAAATTACTTAATCGAACAACTGATAGACACTCGTATCACTTGTTCTTAATTATTACATGTTACACAAAAGAAAATGAACAACAACTGATACGAGTGACTATCAGTTGTTCATTTCACAAGTTATAAAACAAAATCACTTAATCGAACAACTGATAGTCACTCGTATCAGTTGTTCTTCAACATAACATGTTACACAAAAGAAAATGAACAACAACTGATAAGAGTGACTATCACTTGTTCATTTCACAAGTTTCAAAACAAAAACACTTAATCGAACAACTGATAGTCACTCATATCAGTTGTTCTTCATCATAACATGTTACACAAAAGAAAATGAACAAAAACTGATAAGAGTGTCTATCAGTTGTTCATTTCACAAGTTTCAAAACAAAATCACTTAATCGAACAACTGATAGACACTCGTATCACTTGTTCTTAATAATTACATGTTACACAAAAGAAAATGAACAACAACTGATACGAGTGACTATCAGTTGTTCATTTCACAAGTTATAAAACAAAATCACTTAATCGAACAACTGATAGTCACTCTTATCAGTTGTTCTTCAACATAACATGTTACACAAAAGAAAATGAACAACAACTGATAAGAGTGACTATCAGTTGTTCATTTCACAAGTTATAAAACAAAATCACTTAATCGAACAACTGATAGTCACTCTTATCAGTTGTTCTTCAACATAACATGTTACACAAAAGAAAATGCACAACAACTGATAAGAGTGTCTATCAGTTGTTCATTTCACAAGTTATAAAACAAAATCACTTAATAGTACAACTGATAGTCACTCTTATCATTACCTAGGTCAAAAATCGAAACACAAACAACAGAAAATTGAACGAAATAACTGATAAATTACATATATCAGTTATTTATATGAAATGTTTGTAGAAATCGAAACCCATCTATCAGTTTTTTGTAGAAATCGAAACCCTATAAATCGAACATTTACACAAATCTAGGTCAAAATCATTTCAAACGAAGAATAGTGAAGAAAATTCAAAAAAAAAAAAAATCAAAAACCACATTTATCAGTTGAAAATAGAAGTATTACCTTAGATTTTAGGATTTTTTTGACGATTTAATCAGTAGTTGTCGTCGGAAAAAATGGCGATGGAGAGTGGGAGAGAGATAAATTTCTTCAGGCGTTAATTTGATGGAGGATTTGCGTTGTGTGGGTTTTGCGATTTGGGGAGGGAGGGTTTAATGCGGTTACCGAGAAAAAGGACTTAATAGGAAAACCGAAAATATGAAAGTAGTTTATGGAAAATAAGATATATTTTTTTGTAAAATTAAACTTATGTGTTTTTTTTGTAATATTGAACTTATAAAATGAGTTTTTTGTAAATGCCTCAAAAATAAATTATGATATTAGCAAATTAGCTTTTCGTACGGAGCACGGGTTACTTACTAGTGTGTACTAATAGCTTGTGCTATTGTTATTTTGTAATAAAGTGAAATATTTGCAATACTATCTTATACTAGTACTAATAAATGAGAGTTGTTATATGGCTCAAATATTATTCAACTATCTGCATTATTATATGGTTTTTAAAGCAAATCTTAATCAATTAAACACCCCCCCTTGTTCCATGACAAATATTTGATAGTCCTATTCTTTTGATATTTTACAACTAATTGGGCCAATCTTCTCCTTCCTAACAATATTTTTAACGCTTTTATAATTGGATTCCTTAACTTTAATACAATTATGAACTGAAGTTAGTTTTGGCCTTTTAGGGAACTTTTGAAGAAAGTGAACCTTACCAAATCGTTGTGTATAAAGAGGTCGAGAAATTTGGAAAATTGTACTGACACGATCGGGCAACATTAATTTTATGTAGATTTGGTCTTCTTATCGTGTGTGAAACTCTTATGGCAACAAGATTTCTTTTTTGGGCAGGAAGCAGATTACTTCTTAGAGAAGGAATTGTAATCCTTGCAAGTTTAAGTTTGTTGTTCCTATAAAACAAGTAATGACAAAGAATATTGGGGTGCTAGTGAATAATCAAATTAGTTGTCGCTAATTTGTACTAGCAAGAAAGAATATGTGAGATCAACGAAGAGAGCCAAGACAGTGGTGAGTTTTTGGGGTGCCCTTGGGGGGCATTCCATAGGTGACCTAACTAGGAGATGTTTAGGATTTATTTGTGTGAGGCATGTGTTCATAATTCAAAAGCTATGTTTATTGTTGTAAACATGTGCAAATATTGTAACACAACATATTTGGTGATATTAGTTGATATACTGGCTTGGTAGTGCCTCCAGATGTAGCCAGAAATGGTGAACTGGGTGAACAATTTGTCTGTTCTTCTTCTTTTATTACTTTTCATATGGATGTTTCATACATGTTATCTCTTCCTTATGCACTTGGTATGGGACAAGTACTGCTCGGAGATCGTCAATTCCCCAACAACTAGTATAAGAGCAAAGGTTTAGAGATTAGGGTTGTCCGAATTGATTGGATGTGGGTTGTAAGAACATGGATAAGAATTGGGGGCGGCATAAATTCTTTAAAGTTTTATGTTACTTAGACCAAATAGGATCAAGGTTTCATAAATTCGAATGGATTTAGGACTGCAGGTATTCATATTAGGGTTGCAGTTACGTAATCATGAAAGGGCATTGGATTCGAGATCATGGGTTGCAGAATCTGGTTGTTGTTAGGATTTGCAGGGATCTATACGAATTGTGTTATTAAGGATTTGGTGGGAGCAGTAATGATGGGTTGAGATGGATCAACATGAAAATTTTATGGGATCAAATTTAGGCAACGGATCCGGAAATATGAAAGTCAATGAAAAGAAAGAGACAAAAGATTCAAGTTTCTAAGACCTTGATGAATGTGTATTGCATAGGTGTGCAGATCAAGAGTAGATTACAGTTAGAGTGCATTAATCTTGAAGAAGAGAAGTCAAGTGGGTTCGTTGATATGTTGATTTGAAAGCATCGTTTCACCAAAGGGCAGAAGTGCGAGGGTATGAAACTTTACTTTGGGCGAGTCAAGATTGCGGATGGGACTGTGTTGCAACTGGGTGATTTGCAGGGACATTCAGAGAAGGAATAAAAGACTTAGATTATGTGAGCAGTCATGTAAAGAAAGGTTGGTGGTCACCTTCGACTATGGTAATGAAGGATTGCAAGAAGCTAACTTGGTAGCTTGAAACAATGTGATTGTACACCACATACAATGGTTCATTGGGGGAACGGGGTGTGTCCCAATGACAAATGGCGGAGGGCCGAGATCGTCATGGTGGGAGAAATCTCAAGAACGGTATGTTGACAGAAAGTTGGTTGTGAAGGCTAGCGTTAGCGGGAACAACTCGGTCAACATGAGCGTTATCCAGAACTGAGTTGCGGTGGTTGCCTTGGAACGCAGACATGATCAATACTGTGAAGGCATGTGGTTCGCATAGAGGTTCGTGGATAGAAATAAGGGACAGACGAGCGGAGATAATTCCGGGGACGATCACTTTGGAAGTGAAGACTCGGGGCAAGAGGAGTTTTTGGCAGTTATTTTGAAGACCTACGCTTCGCTTCAACTCGTTTGTGTGGGCTTTGTCGAGCCTAGTAGTTTGACTTTTGACATAAGTCAAATGTAGCGTTCACAATATGTGAAAGTCATTCTCGGGTAGGAGTTTGATGGTGGAAGTCACTTGCGGTTTGTCTCCATGCGGGAGATTGTTGAGAATGGATACAAACCTTGAACGAGGAAAATGATCAAGGTTGCAAGAAGAGGTCGAGAAATTTGGAAAATTCTTGTATGTTATTTTTAGTACAAAGGAAGTGAAATACGGCCACCACCATTTTACATGTATGCATCATAAAAACAGAGGATGAAAAAGCTAAGAAAGTATAGGTACTTTAGGAGAGGTTAATTTCAGTTACAAGTTAACAAAATAATTTGGGAATTCAGTTAGTTATTCCCAAGTCATTTGTTGAATTCTACACGTTTAGGGGGTGCTTGTTGTATTTATTATCTTGTTCATCAAACATTTCACTTTTTGCCCTCCAAAATTGTAACCCCCAAACGTGGGATGTTAATTGGTTGCCTACTTCCATCACATCCCACAGAAACCGTGTTACGTAATTATAACTAGGATTTATTTTTTAATAAAAAGATCATAATAATTTATTGTACATCCTTTCTGTAGGACCGAGCCTAAAGTCCGACCCGCTAACCAGATATCACACACTGACTCACTAAGCATCTCTTCAATTGGGTCAACCACAGCCCATCACAGGCATTCAAAAGTCAAATGACTGATTTTGATGCTTAATAGTAGTGTATGAGCCTTCTATAATTTATACTATCACACTAAATTTTCACATATTTTCGATGTGGGATAGGGATACCACAGTTCCTCCGTCTCATATAAAATTTCACAAATGAGTTTTGCACGAAAATTAAGAAAATATGTAAGTGTTGTAGCTGTTGTGAGTATGAAAAGTAAGGTAGGAAAGAGAAGGTGAGATAGAAAATAGTAAATTGATTGGTGTTGTGAGTATAAAAAATAAACAGAAAAAAGAATAAATGGGAGAAATAGTAAATGAACATACCAAAAGTGTCGAATTGGGCCAAACGAGTAAAGCCCAATCACACATAGCGTTGGCACCCACATTCTCAATGAAACTAATCCAATCAGATCAAGGCCCAAGGCCCATCTCACCCATCAGTCGACTAAGCCCATGGTCCGACTTACAGGTCCCGACCTAACTTAGCCCGACCTCAGGATCCATGATACTATTCGGGTACGAACCATGCTCTACCCGACAGTCAGTGGGTTCACTCATTCCACGAGTGGCGACCTCGACCTAAATCAGCCAAGTGACGACACGACACTTGCCGGCTTATTTGGTCAATCAATGCTCACAACTACATCCCTACAAATCGGGGACCGTTATAGACACGTGCCCATGACTCAAGTAACCGCCGCTATAATCTCGGAGGACATGCGCGCTCCCCAAAAATACATCACTCTTGCCTATAAATACTTCATCACTACCAAACAGTGAAAGGTAAGCTGCCATTTTGTATTACGAGTTCATTATTCAATACATTTTGAGCTATATTCAACCGTGATCTTACTCACGCCCGAGCGTCTTCGCCTGAGACACATCCGGCTAGTCGTGGGTTCTGCTGTGTCAAGGAGCCAGGTGATCGGGCCCCGCCACGTGGAGGAAGATTGATAAGCACATTTCTGCGGCAAAGATCGGTTTGGTTCCATTGCCGGGAATCGTGCTTCAACTTGACCTTAAAATTTTCAACAACCTACAACAATGGTGACTTCAGACGGACACGTATCTGAGGCTTCACTTGGGCATGAAGAAGTGAACAACAACAACACTAATGCAAATGCAAATGCTGAAAACTTGAATTTGCCTCCTCCCCCACCAAACCGTCCTCATGGTAGAGCCACGCGCTCTACCAGTGTCGTTGATGGCAGGGGTTTGCCTGACACAAGGAGAGGCAAAAGGCACATGGATGTGCAAGGAGCTCCACCCCCTAAACGTCCAACTGCTCAGGTTAACGTTGGAAACAGGGCAGGTCCCTCCACCAACCCTATGAGCAAGAAGGAGATGATGTTAGAAAGGGCCCAGATTTTGGCTGACCTAATAGCTATGGAAGAGGCAGAGCAGGCCGATGTACGCTCTGAAAGAATGGATCGTACTCAGGTCTCTAATGGACAACAGGCTAGGAGTATGAGGCCAAATGAGGGTGTGGGACAGAATGGAGACAACAGGATAGTTCAGAGCCCCTACTATCGTACATGTGCCGAGTAACGACCTAAGGGCCACCAATAGAAACAGAGAGCAGGAGGCTCAATCCGATTTGAGGACTCGGCTAACACCCAACGTAAATGTGCATGTTTCTCCAGCCCGAACGCAAAGATCAGGATCTCAAAGAGACAGGAATGGGCGCAGGTCGCCTATAAGAGAGGAGAGGCGCAGGTCGCCACTTGGATATGACAGGCGCAGGTCGCCATCTGTTGCTGAGAGGCGCAGGTCGCCTCAAAGAAGTAACAGGCATAGATCCCCAGTCAGATCAGAGAGGGCCAATTCCCATAGAGACAGGAGGAGTAGGCAGGTGACTCCTCCCAGGAGTGAAGGCCAGAGATCGAATGCTGTTCCCCCTCCAGGAGATGAAAGACCCGATGCAAGGGAATGGCTGTTGATGAAAAAGAAGTTCGAACAATGGGAGGAGGAGAAGAAAAAGGAGATTGGAAAGGTTGAACGAATTGACTTTACTCTTCGACCCTTCTCCAAAGAAATCGAGATAGTCGACCTCCTCCTACCTTCAGGCTGCCTCTTCTGGCGAAATATTCCGGATCCCCCAATGCAAAGAGTCACATACAACATCTGGAGGCCACTATGTGCTTTGTCGCCAATGAAGATGACAACATGTGCAAAGCTCTCCTAAGCACACTTACTGGGGCGGCTTTAACTTGGTTCAATGGTTTGGCTGCTGATAGCATCACCACTTGGACAGGCTTCAGGACAAAGTTCTTAGATCGCTTCTCGACTGCAGGAGCTCGGAAGACGACTGTCACAGACCTGAATAACTTGGTGCAGGCGAAGAATGAAAGCTCGATGAGCTACTTCACCAAGTTCAAAGAAATGGTGGATAAGATAGAGGAAGACATCACTGATAGGGAGGTCATCAACTGCTTCCGAAACGGTATTTCTTCAGCAGACATGGACTACGAGCTCACAGTCCGGACAGTGACAACTCGACAGGAGTTGTTCGAAAAGGTGTATAATGTCGCCCTAGCTGAGGAAAGGAAGGAGAAGAAGAGTGGTAAGAGCCCCAAGGTGGAAGTCGCTGACGATAAAAAAGACTCCAACAAGAATGGGGGGAACAATAAAAATGGAAAGAACAGAACTAGGGCGACAGAGAAGGTGCCCGAAGCTTTCACTCCCCTCACGGTGAGTCGAACTGAGATTTTAAATGCTGTCGAGCTGGCTCCTCCAGTCCCAATGAATCCAGGCAACAAGTTTAGGCGGGACAACAGCAAGTACTGCGACTACCACAAAGACACTGGTCATCTCACAGAGGATTGCGTTGGATTAAAGCGTATCATCCAGAGGATGGTCGACCAGGGGAGCCTCGAGGCTTATGTGAAGAGACCTCAAGCTGGGGAGGTGAGCGGCCGGCAGGTGGACAACAAGGACCTAGGCAGCCCTAGGCCGAACCCGGGGGTCATCACCGAACAAGCAAGCAACACGGCCATCAAGCACAAGATATTCCGGCTCAATAAGGCCCCACATGTGCCTCCAAGGAGAGAAGTAAGAGATGAAACAATCGGCTTCTACCCCCATGAATTGGCAACCAATATGGCGGCTAGGGAGCAAGTTCTCGTCATCCCGAGGTCTGCATGATGGATGTACGACGAGCAGACTCTTAGTCGACACGGGGGCTGCAAGGATATTTTGTTTTATAAAACTTTCAAGGAGATGGGTCTTAATGATGAACAGTTTGGAGAGATATGATGGCGAGGTTGGAGGGCTTCACCAACCACCGAGTTGATGCTAAAGGCCGAGATAGTGCTCGACGTCGACCTAGGCCGGCACCCCCTCGGGATTGTCTCGAAGGTACAATTTATCGTAATTGATGTAAATAGTGACTATGCCGCCATACTTGGAATTCCGGACAGTCGCTCTTGGAATGGTAGCATCAATTCCTCACCAAACAGTAAAGTTCCCCACACCTGTTGGAGTGGGTTGCGTACAAGGCACGGCTCGTGCATATCTGGATCATGTTCTCGAGAGAAAGAAAGAAGAGGGAGCCGGAGATTGAGGCTAGCGATGTTTACTTGAAGCTGTCTCGATCAGTCACCAAAACTACCCGATCGTCAACAATCACCGACGTGGTAGAGTCGACCTATCGCTCAAATGACGAGGTCATGCCCGAGTCGACACGTCACTCGACACCACCGAGGTCGATCCGGATGTAGTTATGGTTGATCAAGTCGTCATAGGTGACCCATGCCTCCAGATAGACAATAACCGGGGCCCCTACCAACGAGGTTGCAGACAAGCTTCGATGATATGATAGCAGAGGAAGCTCGCATTTGGGAGGCGAAGAAAGACAAAAGGTCGGGAAATCATAGTAGAAACTCTGCGGTTCGTAGATGGACTGAGTTAGAAGTCAGTAGATGAGCCGGAGTCAATCATCACCAACTCTTCCTACCCCGACCAAAAATTCAAATTGGAAAGCGGTTATCGGTTGAGGAGCGAGCGAAATCATCAAGCTACTCAAAGAAAGCAGTGATGTCTTCGCATGGAGAGTAGAGGACATGAGGGGAATCAAGGAGGAGGTCGGCGTTCATCGACTCGAAGTCAACCCGACCATTAAGCCTAGGCCCCGAAATTGAGAAGCTTTGCTCGCGATAAGGAAGAGGCTATAAAAGCCGAGGTACAAAAACTTTTGAGTGCGAGGTATAATCAAAGAGGCCGTTCATACAACTCCGGCGGCCAACGTGGTCATGGTGAAGAAATCAAACGGCAAATGGCGGATGTGTGTCGACTTCACCACTTTGAACCTTGCATGCCCAAAAGACAGCTTATCCCCTTCCAAGGATCGACAAGTGGTGGATTCTATTGCTGGGCACTCCACCCTCGGTTTCCTCGACGCTTACTCGGGATACCACCGGATTAAGATGCACGAGGACGATATAGTCAAGACGGCATTTCGAGCATTTGGAGGCATCTGCTTCTACAATATGATGCCATTTGGTTTGAAGAATGCGGGTGCAACTTATCGAGAGAATGGTGAACAAAGTCTTTGCCTCACAAATTGGTCGAAATATGGAGGCTTACGTTGACGACATGGTCATTAAAACCAAGACTCGGGAGTCACGTAGTCGACCTAAAGGAGACATTCGCCAATTTACGAGCAAACGACATGAAGCTCAATCCTAGCAAATGTGTATTCGGAGTTGCGAGTGGCAAGTTCTTGGGATTCATGGTATCTCAGAGGGGCATAGAGGCTAATCCGGAGAAGATCAAGGCTCTAGTCGACATGAAGGCGCCCACTACTATCAAAGAGATGCGGCGACTTAATGGAAGGAGTAGCAGCTCTTGGCCGTTTCATATCAAAGTCGGCGAGAGAGGTCTCTCCCTTTCTTCAAAGCATTAAGGGGACGAAAAGCTTTGAATGGACGACCGAATGTCATTCGTCGTTCCAAGAATTGAAAGATTATCTCGCTACTCCACCTCTCTTGAGTAGCCCGACAAGCTCGGTGAGACATTGTTTGTTTATCTATCTGCGGGAGACAAGTACGTGGCATTTGCCTTGATTAGAGAGGATGAAGCGGCTTCAAAAGCCAGTGTACTACATCGGTAAAGCTTTGACAGGACGTGGAAAGCGGGTATTACAACGCCGAGAAAGTTGCTTATGCCCTAGTCGTAGCTTCAAGAAAGTTACGAGCTTATTTTCTCGGCTCATCCAATCGTGGTTCTTACCAATGCCCCCTTAAGAAAAATCTGCACAAGCCGGAGAGTTCAGGTCGACTGCTCAATTGGTCAATTGCCCTCACTGAATTTGACATTGAGTATCGACCTCGAAAGGCGTTGAAGGCTCAAGCTCTAGGCGACTTCTTGGTCGAGCTTACGTTCACCAAGGAAGATGACGAGCGTGAGCTCCAAAGAAAAAGGCAAAGGGAAAGAGCCGAGTCACAAGTCGCCATCGCTCTACCCGTCGATTGTTGGAAGGTCTATTCGGACGGGTCGGCAACCAAAAATGTCGGTGGAGCTGGAATTGTCTTGGTCGAGCAGTGCAGGGACCGTATACGAGGAATCGCTAAGGTTCAAATTTGACGCTTCCAACAACCAAGCTGAATATGAAGCCTTGATTGCGGCTATCGAATATGCCAAGTGTTTTGGAGCGACTAAGATCATGGCCTCTTGTGACTCACAATTGATAGTCAACCAGGTCGAGGCGAATACGAAGTGCTCGGTTCTACTCTCATCAAATCGCGACCTGGTGAAAGAGCCGATAAAGGACTTAGAATTTTGGGAGATTCAAAGGATTGGAAGAGAAGATAACGAGTGGTGATCTCCTTTCGAAACTTGCTACTTCAGGATGAGCCACATGGCGAGCCTATCTCCTTCCTCGAAAATCCGGCTTATGAGAGGGTAAAAATTCGGTGCATAGATGATCCCTCAAGAAATTGGACTCGGGAGAAGTGTTGGATCGAGGAAATGAAAGCATACTTGCAAAGCTGGCGAGCTGCGGAGGACGAGAAGAAGGCTCGAGCTATCAAAAAGAAAGCTCCGAGATATGTCATTCAAGGAGGCGACACATTCGAAGATCCTATACTCGGCCATTACTAAAGTGCATCCACCCTCGAGGTCGCCCTATTGATACATGAAGTACGCGGCGGGATGCGTGGTGGACACCAGGGGCCGGGACTCTTGCGGACAAGTTAATCACTTTGGGATACTACTGGCCACATATGAGAGCTGACACTCACAACTTTGTTCAGCAATGTGATCAATGCCAAAGGTTTGCCAACTTACCTCACATGCCTACAACCGAGCAGACTCCAGTAATTGCAGCCTGGCCATTCGACATGTGGGGTGTCGACTTGATTGGACCCTTCCCTCCCGCCCGAGGAAATTGCAAGTATGTGATCGTTGCTATAGATTACTTCACTAAATGGGTTGAGGCTAAACCATTAGCTCGCATCACGGAGGAGAATGCTATAAACTTCATTCATGATTTCATTTGGTGCCGATTTGGTTTTCCAAGAGCCATAGTATCTGACAACGGACTACAGTTCTCAAGAGCCTTCGAAGCAGAGATGAATCGGGTAGGAATCAAGCATTGGCAATCTTCTGTCGCATATCCTCAAGGAAATGGGCAAGCTGAGGCAGCAAATAAGCTTGTTCTATCTTCGCTCAAGACAGGACTCGTAGGTCGACGTAACAATTGGTTGGACGAACTCCCCCTTGCTCTTTGGGCAGTTCGTACAACCACTCGGGGCCTACTGGGAAACCCCTTTCGCTCTCACATATGGGTCGAGGCCGTGGCACCCGCCGAGCTCGATTCCCTGCGCTGAGTGACTTTCTTCAATCAGGAGCAGAATGATACCAACAGATTGATCGACCTGGATCTAATCGACGAGAAACGAGAAACAGCCTACCTCCGAATGGTCAACTACAAACAGCGAACTAAGAGTTACCACGACAAGAAGGTCAAGGCAAGGTCATTCCAGGTTGGAGATTACGTGTTGAGAAAGATTGAAGCAACGGGTAGAAGGACCCAGCAGAACAAACTATCTCCTAATTGGGAAGGTCCATATGTAGTTACTCGAGTCGTCAAAGAAGGAACCTACATGATAGCTCATCCTGGAGGTGACGAATTGAAACATCCTTGGCATGCTACTCACCTCATCAAATACTACTTCTAGTTTTTGGTTTCAAAGTTCAAGCTTGTATTAAGTTCTAGCTTCAAGTCGATGTAAGCATATTTCCTACTTCAATAAAAAGTGCAGTTCATTCCATCAAGCATAGTGTTACATTAACATCAACAAGCTCGACTCTTAGTCAGCTTCGTTCCAACAAGCTCGATTCTTAATCAGCTTTGTTTATTTAACAAGCTCGACTCTTAGTCAGCTTCGTTCCAACAAGCTCGATTCTTAATCAGCTTTGTTTATTTAACAAGTCCGACTCTTAGTCGACTTTGTTCTAATGAGCTCGACTCTTAGTCAGTTCATCTTAACTCGACTCTTAGTCAGTTCATCTTAGCTCGATTCTAAATCGGCTTTGTTCATTTAACAAGTCCGACTCTTAGTCGACTTCGTTTCAACTAACTCGATTCTTAATCAGTTCAAAGGGTGAACAGGTTTGACTTATGGTCAATCTCGTTCACAAAAAAGTTAATTAAGTCTGAGGTCGACTACACCAACAAGATCAAGTCGCCTTTAGGCTCAAATTAACTCACTTATATTATCTACATCTAGCTCGACATACAATATGGAATGAAAAGCATACGACATTCTGGAAACAAAAGTCAGCTACGATAGAAATAAGTCTCCCAAAACGGGCTAAGACTTAAGCAAAATTAATTTACAAAAATATTTTGCCTCCCAAAAACTGGGCCAAGGCATTCGAATAATGTTGAAGCAAAAACAAAAAATATTGTTTGAAACTTGTTCATTACAAATAATTTAAGAGCTCTGGCCGATATCAGTTTGGTCGTCAAGGGAAGCTTGGCCTTCACCATTTTCTTGTTGCTGAGGCTCCAAAGGCTTACCCGACTCCGAATAAATTTGTTCATCCATTGTCTCCATGGCTTCAGCATCCTCAAGTTCAGCCAAGACTACATCAAAGTTCCTATCAGCTATAGGGGGAGCTTCCCATTTCTCGCAATGGTCATCCTCGTCCTCCTGGGCTATAAAGGCCAAGTCATTCTCGAGATAAGGCACAAGCGAATGACCTTGGCGAGCTGGCATATCGTACTGGGACTCAGAAAACCAACGAGCTAATTGCTCGATGGTAACTGTGGCCGTTGGATCTACCAGTGCACGGCGAGCCATATGCCTCTTCCCTACCTCAAGGAAGTCTTGAGCCTTGGACACTATAGCGTTGTAATACTCATCCCCTTCCTTGAACTTCTCAATGGCGGCCGAGGCGTCCTTAGCGGCCTTCTCTACAAGCAGCATGAAGATCTTTCGGCCCTTCTCTCTCTCAAGTCGATGCTCCTCCTCCCGGCTCGAGCAATAGGGCATCTTTATCCTTCAAGAGCTTGTTGATGGTGGCTAGCTCAGTATTGGCCTTCTCCAGGTTCTTCTTTCCAGTATCTCTCTCCAACTCCACCTCCTTGAGCTTGGATTTAGCAGCCTCCAGATCGGACAAAGCTTTGGTTTTCACCATCTCGTTGGCCTCACACGAGTTGTCCAGATCGTTGTATTTTTCTCTCAAGTCAGCCAGCTCTTGTGCCTTTTTGGCATAATCGCGCAGGGCCCGCTTCTCCCTCTCAATTGACGCCCTCCAGGAACTTTTAGCTTGCTCGTTCATGGTGAGAGACTGCATTAGAGGGAGCGTTGAAGTATTAGCTCGACCAAGAGGAGAATCGACGAACTAATATAATAAGCGATTAAACAGAAAGGGAAAGTAAAGTTTTACCTCGCTGTGCACCAACCCAGATCGGGCTGAAAATTCCTCTGGAGTCATCCCCTTCTCTTCAAAGTGAGCTAGGAGATCCACATCCAGGGCCCTTCTCACCACCACTTGACCAAGCGCCACATCAGGATAGCGCCGAGTCATCTTTGTTGACTCAATGAGAGGGGGAACATCGCCGAGCTTCGAATCAAATCATCTACAGACTGGGCTCCCTGGAGGGGGGGCCAAAGGAGAGTGGACTTGGGGAGACGGCCTTGCCCCTTCCTGGACCTTGATCTTTTCCTCGTCCTCGATGCCCGATCATCTTCCTCTTCAACAATATCATCAATTTCAACTACATTCATTTGAAATTTGGAGCGCCGCCATCTCAAACCCCGTGAGAGGTCGCAAAGATTGGCCTCTCGAACAAGATCGGAGCTCGGACTTGGCCTAGGCGACTGCTTGAATTCCTCCTCCTCCCTCATTCACATTCATGGAATGGGAACCACTCTGTTGAAGGTCCTCTATAGCGACCTCCTCCATTGGAATTAACCCAAAGATTGTCCTTGGGGAGAAGGTTATTCCTTGCGGCAAAGATCCCTCTCTCTCGCCGGCCTTGGCGTTCGCGGCACCGTGGGCCCTCTTAGACTTCTTCTTGTCAGAAACTCCAACAATTCGAACCATGGCGGCTTCTTGTTCGGGAGTCAAAACTGCACGACATCAAAGTATTAGCTCGACAATTCAAAGCAGTTCTATGTACGAATTGAATAACTCTACATACGGCAGCAATTTGATAAGGAGTTGCTATTCGAAATAAGTTCTATGTACGAATTAATTCTACATACGAGCAAACCATCTGATAAATACAGAGATACGAATGCAGGCAGTTCTATGTACGAATTAATTAATTCAACAAGCGAGCAAATAAGTGTCGAGCTGAAAGTTAAGTATGCAGATCAAAGCAATCCTATACGCCTATAAAAAGGCACTCATGCAAGTTAACATTGGACGAGCTAATGAGAAAAGGCGAATAAACCCTTACCACCGATGTGTTCTCCATTGTTCTTGCAGTAGTCAGCTTGCTTCTGACAAAACTGACAATTCTCCTCTAATCTACCCAAAGAGTGGGTTACCCAATCAGGGTACACCTGGCCTCTCAATACCGGTGCAAGGGCACTTCTTGCCTCATCTCCAGGCATCATCCCTGCTAGAACATAATTGTACTTGGTTGTCACTAATGACTCCCAATCAACGGGTCCATCCTTGACCAGGGCACACAGCTTTCTATACAAAGTTCTACACCAAGGAGGCTCCCAGTAATTCTCCTCACTGATAGCATCAGATTCATCATGGGCAACGGAAATTCCCAACCCGCTCGCTCTCAACTAAAACTACATGTGAGTTCCAGCAATTGTGTTTATTTGGAAGGTTGGTAAACAACTTGGGAGAGTTGGGCTTGGAGGGAGTGCTAATTCCCCAGTCGTGCTTATCTAGCTTGGCACCAAAAAACTCTTTGAAAACCTTCATGCAAGGCTCATGTCCCAAGAGCTCGCACACCATCTGAAAGCACACCAAAGACTCTGCAAGTGTTAGCACCGAGCTGAAGGGGGAGGGCATCCATACATTCCAGAAACTCATTAATGAAAGGATCCAACGGCGGCCTCGAAACCGGCCTCACGTCCGTAGAAGAAAGCTACCCTAGTAGCATCTTTAGTGAAGGTCGAACGGTATTTGGCTAAAAATTGTTTCGAGTAAGGATAGTCAACCTAAAGTCGCCCTATCTACCCCACAGAAGTTGTAGATCACATCATAACGAGACTCCAAGTTCTTCCTCCCACGAGTAGGTCGTTGAGGTACATAGCCCCTCTCATTCTTGCCTGGCACCACATTGGACCCAAATGCATTAACAATTCGAGGACCAGAAGAAGTTGAGGCAGCGTTCCCTTCTTGAGTCGTCATATCTGTACAAGCAAAAGAGGAAGCAGGGGAGTCAGTCCTATGATCATGATCAGTCGACCTACCTAAGGACGACCTAGACTCCCCTGGGAAACCTATCCTATTTCTAAGGAAGGAGGGCTTTTGGACGTCCCTAACATAAAATAAGGTGATATGGTCAAGCAATTCATGGAATAAATGAAAAGCGACAACATTTGAGTCGTCAATCACCACATTATCAGTTTCTCCTACAATGGGCAGCCCTATCTCAGTGTAATTCAATCCCCAACTAGTCAAAATGGAGGCACACTCATCCAAGGACATCACTCTCCACTCGCCGTTCACATTCTTACATGCCCTACGATTAATAATACAGTAGCCATACCAAGCTCCTGGTTCGCTACTAAAGGTTCTAGCCGTGGCGGAATTAAGCACCAAGCGAAATTAAAGTCCTAAAACAAAAATACAAGGAAATACCTCAATTGATTGGAGAAAGGAAGTTCGTTCTTTGGAGCCGAGAGCCGAATTTAAATCTTCTTTGAAATCCCTTGATTATCGCCGAGAAGAAGAAGTTCTAGAGCGGTAAAAGTTCTAAACGAAGAAGGATCTCTCTATTTATATTTTCCTAAATTTGGAAGGGGAAAAGAAAATCAAAATTAATTTTCCAAAATTAAAAGCTGAAGCGGTTTCCGAGAAGGAGTTCCAAGAGTCAGAATCGCAATCATTACTAAAACCGGCGCTCCTTCATCTCCAACCGTCCGTCACCAACGATCAAGATGTTGCCACGTCATCATGGTCGACCTGCTTCAAAGACTAGTACCGAGCTTCGAGTAAAGCAATTTTTGGCAAAGAAATCTTCTTAACTTCCAAGTCGACGAAGTCAACTCGAAAGTTGGGGGCCACTGAACATACCAAAAGTGTCGAATTGGGCCAAACGAGTAAAGCCCAATCACAGATAGCGTTGGCACCCACATTCTCAATGAAACTAATCCAATCAGATCAAGGCCCAAGGCCCATCTCACACATCAGTCGACTAAGCCCACGGTCCGACTTACAGTCCCGACCTAACTTAGCCCGACCTCGGGATCCATGATACTATTCGGGTACGAACCATGCTACCCGACGGCGGTCGGGTCGACCATTCCACGAGTGGCGACCTCGACCTAAATCGGCCAGTGACGACGACACTTGCCGGCTTATTTGGTCAATCAATGCTCACAACTACATCCCTACAAATCAGGGACCGTTATAGACACGTGCCCATGACCAAGTAACCGCCGCTATAATCTCGGAGGACATGCTGCCTCCCCAAAAATACATCACTCTTGCCTATAAATACTTCATCACTACCAAACAGTGAAAGGTAACTGCCATTTTGTATTCTGAGTTCATTATTCAATACATTTTGAGCTATATTCAACTGTGATCTTACTCTCACGCCCGAGCGTCTTCGCCGGAGACACATCCGGCTAGTCGTGGGTTCTGTTTTCAGGTCAAGGAGCCAGGTGATCAGTCCTGCCACGTGGAGGAAGATTGATAAGCACATTTCCTGCAGCATCAGTAAACATTTTTTGTTATTTTAGAAAAATGAAATTTCATATGAGACATCTAAAATGACAAAAATAAAATCTTATACCGATGGAAGAGAGTACTATTAGTGCAATCATTTAGATATGAACGTTAGACTTGGCCATACACAATTGTCAGGTAGTGATAGCGATGATGGTATTTACTGTTCGTCGGAGTCACATCATATCAAAATTCTACTACAATAAAAGTAGTTAAGGGCGGATCACATTTTACTTTCACTAAGTTTATACTCTCTCCGTCCCGATTTATGCTTCACCATTTTGATAAAGTACACAAATTAAGAAAGCAACACATATATTAAAAAAAATGAGAGTGGGAGAGAAGTTGTGAGAGGAAAAAAGTGAGTGAATATGACAAGTGGGATTCATAATTTAAATGTATAAGAGAGAAAAATTAGTGAGTATAATAGAATATTAATAAACCTTTTCTATTTTAGGAAAGGTGAAACTTCTATCGAAACACTCATTTGAATAAAAGGTGAAACTTCAGACGGGACGGATGGAGTATTTTACTTTCACTAAGTTTATAGGTAGTTATGATGTACCCGTTCCGTCCCATTCGAAAAAGCACAAAGTTGATTTTGCACGAGAATTAAGAAAAATGTATAGTGAAGTAAGTATTTTGAGTATGTAAAGTGATGTATGAGAGATAAAGTATGATAGAGAATAGTTAGGAAACAATTATTGTAAGTATGACAAGTGGGTTCCACGAATAACGAAGTATTAAAAAAAATTCATTTTGATAGTGTATCTTTTTAAATGAGACACCCAAAATAGAAATTTGTGTCTTTTCTTCGGAAGAGGCGGAGGGAGTATGATATAGTGTATTAAAAGAGTCCCAAGAATTTTTATTTTGTTTACCACACCTGGCTGGTATAAATGCTTTTTTTTTTTTTTTTTTGGTTAGTTAGTTAAAGGCTTAATGACTTAATTCATTAAAAATCTTGTTATATTCTCATATATCGTGCACGTGCTTAACATATTAGATTAGTTTGAAATGAAAATTAGCTATTAAGGTGTTTACTGCAAATTTTAATCTAAAGGGTTGAAAATTATTAAATCTAACGAAATCCATCAAAAAGCCATTAACTAACGTTAAAAAAATTTGCATTTGAAGTCCGAACTTGGGAAAAAATACATCAAGCTTCGTTTAGAAGTCCCCCATGATTTCAATCCCCTAAATCGTCATTTGCCCATAAAAAATGTATTTGTTCATGGATTTGCCTTTCCATAATATTGCTAGTATCACTTAAATTTAACAAAAACAGGTAAAATATTTCACTGTCATTAAATATTGAACAAAATCTGTTAAATGTATGATGGATCTTGTTGGGTCGATGTATAATGCATACTAGTTTGTGTGAGGCATGGCAGTTGGCAGGTAACTAGGTCTTGGGTGCAACCCGGTAATTCAAAGTACTTGAAGGGGGCTTGATGTAATTTGTGCTAATTTTTTTTTTTTTTTCCTTCTTTAAGCTAAACAAAGCATCACCTTGTTGCACATGAGGATTTGACCTACTGGCCAGAGCTCATGGCTTTCAACCTGGAGGTCATAAGTTCGATCCTCCCAAAAGTTAGAGAAAAGGCTTTCTCTTCCTAGGATTTTTCTCCTAGGCGCTTCTGTGCGTATATGTGTGTGTGTGAGTAGTGGAAAAAAAAAAAAAAAGCATTACCTTGTTGCTTTCACCATATCTATTGATAGTGAAAATGAGACTAGGTTATTTTGGATTATTTGACTTATTAATTTTTCTATTTTAATTTTTTCTATTTTTTTTTATACACCTTCTAACACTCTCTAAGTAAAATTTCTGTACATCATATATTCATATGCATGTGTCTTGTGTTGGAGCCATAAATACTTTTTAAAAGCTTTTTAAAAGAGAGGCAAAATCATTTTCACTAATTAAATAATGAAAAAAATAATATATATTTTTACACAAATTGGATAAGTTTCAATAAATTGACACTAAAATCCAAAATTTCTTAAAATATTTGCACCAATAAATTAATATATTTAATCAAGGGAGGGCAATTGGCTCATAATTTCCTTAATGGCTCCGCCAATATACTCTCTCCCTCTAAAAATATATACTCTCTCTCTCTCTCTCTCTGTGCCATCTGAAAATGTATAAATTTGATCTTTCACGAAAATTAAGGAAAGTACATAATACAGTATATTAAGTGTTTATGAGTATCAAAAGTGAATTATTAGAGAGAAAGTGTGGTAGAAAATAGTGAGTGAATATTTATTGTGAATATGATAAGTGGGTCCCATGAATAAAAAAATGTTAAAAGATTTCCATTTTTAGTGTGTCTTTTTAAATGTGATACAAAAAATAAAAATTTGTATATTTTCGAATGATACGGATGGAGTAATAAGTATCGATTTTTCCACTACAATCTATTCCAAACTCAGTGTCTCATTTCTAAAAATGAAAATAACAGTTCATTGATCTAATATTACTGTTGTATAAGATATTTACAAATGTAAAAGACATTATTAAAATAATTTTTGTTTTCAATTTAGAGAAAAGCAGGAAGTAAGAAATTCACGAATATAAAAAGAAAGTCTCATATATATCTATACTCTTACTTTCTTACCCGTGTCACAAGCATAGGCATGATGACTACACAAAAATTAAAGAAAGGATTAAATTGCCCCTAGTTTCAAAATAAATAAATAAAATATATTTATATTCAGGGTTGGATTCAGAATTTTGAAACCGTGTGAGCTTGGTATTTAAAAAATATTGTAAATAATAATAACAGTGAAAAATAACTTCATATATATATAAAAGTTATATATAGTCGGTGACTTAGGTAAAAAAAATTCAAAATTCTGAGGTGCCATGTCAATTACATACTAGATTCGCCCGTATGTATTTAGACTGTTTTTTTTTTTTTTCAACTAGGGGTGGTAGTGTCAACTACAAATTTCAAAGGTTTCGACATAAGCAGTCTTTTTTATGTTGACAAGTTAATGCGAAGTGGGTATGTACTGTTGAGAAAACAAACACAAAGGGGGTTGAGCAGGTGCGTAGGTTATTGTCGCACTACGTGTTGACTTTAACCCTTTAGGCAACCGAAACCTGTCATTTAACATCACTAAATACACCCAGTCGCAACAAATTTCCTTTAGTAGTTAAACAAAAACATTCAAGTCCTAATTGTTTTGGTCAGTTTTCTGTAGACTTTCAAACTGAACTTTTGTGAAATGATTTTGAGCATAAATAAAATATAAGAGTGAAGAATTTCAAGATATGACTCCAAGATGTAACGAGGAAAGTCCTTAATCAATTGATCTCCGACACAAAACTTCGGGAGATTTTAGAAAACCTACTACATGTTCTAATCTCTCTTAAATACCGAGAGTTAAAGATAAAAAGAAAATAACGAAAATTCCTATAAATTCGGAGTTAAAATTCCACTCCAAACAATTGCCCCCAAAATAAAGATAAAAAGAAAATAACGAAAATTCCTATAAATTCGGAGAAGATCGTTGAGGAGAAGGAGGTGTTACCATGACTTGATCTACCCTCTTTATCGTTGTAAACGTGGTTGAATAATTATTGACTGAGTCGTTGGCTTGTGGTACATTGTCTCCTGAAAAATAGGAACTAACATATCTGTGTTTCAAGATATCAATACAAGATGCTATGCTCAAGATGCTGAAGAATTACGCTAGCCAAGTTGACAGTGCAAACTTGGGAGTAGGTTAAAATTCCACTCCAAACAATTGCCCCCAAAATTTTTGAATTTTTTGGTCGAAATCAAAGAGTCAATTTTTTTTAACTGTTCTCATCCATTAACCACTTAATTGACGTGATCTCTGAGTGGACCGTTTGAGAAAAGAAGTTATTGAGTAGTAGTAGGGGTCTATAACCGTATATGATTTCTCTTAAATAACCGATCTATTCAAGTTGACAACTTCATAAATATTTCAAGAGAGAGATATAGAAGCAGAGATACTCCATTGTCATCGATCTTTATGTAAGTGTTAATCCTTCCTTAACTATGTTGATTTCATTCAATCTTTGAAATGGGTAAAGGTAAGAAGGTTGCTATTTCTGTTCTTCTCGAGAATTTCACATATCTTGAACTTCTCAATCCCAATTTCGAGAGGAGCACAATTAAACAAACTCATCTAGACAACTTAATTAGGAATAAAGTTTTTCCTGAGAGTACTGAGTTCTTGATCCCTGACAAATCTTTCACGGTTGACCATGTTTCTGAGAATTGGATTGGATTTCTTGAATATCCTTTCAACATTGGTCTTAAGTTCCCTTTTCCCCCTTTGATAAATCGCTTTTTTAAGGCTACTAAGCTGGCATATCCTCGATTAATGCCCGCAGGATGGAGGATACTACTAACCCTAAATAGAATCGCTCTTGAGACTGGGTTGTTAGTTGGTTTGGAGGATTTGACCTTCACTTCTGAAATTAGATCGCATGGCCCTTTTAGGTATAATTTTAGGGCTAAATCTGCAACAGAAAGTCTAGTGATAGATTTCGTGACTTTATATTCTTTGTTATTAACAAATAGTGTTAGATAATATATACTCCCTCCGTCGCATTAATAACTTCACCTTTTGTCATTTTGGGTGTCCCATTTAAAGCTTCACCTTTTTTTTTTTGGCAAAAAATCTTTACTCTTTCACCCACTCATTCTCTTTCCTATTTTACTATTACACTCACAACATTTTTCCAATTTACTATTTCCTCTACTCATTCTCTCTCCTATTTTACTATTACACTCACAACATTTTCTCCATCCTTAATTTGCATGTCGGACCAAAAAGGGTGAACTAATTACTGGGACGTAGGGAGTATTAGTTACTATATTAGGTAAATATAATAGTAAAATATTAATAGTTAGTATAATTATTAACTATAATAGTTATTATAATCATTAACTGTTTTACTTAACTATAATAGTTAACTATAATTGTTAACTATTAATAGTTAACTATAATTGTTAATTGTATTAACTAACTATTAATAGTTAATTATTAATTGTTAACTATAATAATAGTTAACTATTAATAGTTAAATATAACTAATAACTATAATATTTAACTCTATAATAATTAACTATAATAGTTAACTAATAATTATTAATTATAATTGTTAACTATGATAATTAACTATAATTGTTAACTATTGATAGTTAATTATAATAAGTTAATAATATTGATTAATATATAAAATTACTATATTATGTAAGTTATAATAGTAGGAAATGAGTAATTACTAATCTATATATATATAAAAAGAGAATAGTGTCTTTTGGTATGCTTAACATTCAAAAATAAGATTTTTTCTCCAAAATAGTGATAATTCTAGAAGCTATTGTTGAGAGTATTTTTAATGTTGTCCTAATAAATGTTTGAAAATAAAAGAACTAAAATATCTTGCAAAAGAATTGAGATTATATTCAATTTAATACGATCCTTCTTATCAATTCTTTATCCTTATCGTCAACTTTTTTTTTTTAATTTTTAACATTAATATGGAGTTTTTCACAAAAAAAAAAATAATAATAATAATAATAAAAAACATGGATACTTTTGGCATTATTTATTTAATTTTAAAAAATATACTCCTTTTGTCTCACTATAAACTACACACTTTTCTCAGATGACATCCCACTACAAACTACTCCCTACGTCTAATCCGATTTAGGATTTTCTCTTCCGACATAGGAATTAAAAAATATTAATATAATAAGAGGAGAGAATGAGTGGAAGATGTATTGTGAGTATGAAAAGTAAAATACGAGAGAGAATGGGTGAAGGACATATTAAGGAGATTGTTGTTATAAGTATGACAAATGAGTCTCATTAAATATAAAAATAATATAAACTTGCCATTTTGGGATGTTATAAGTTGAGTGGGATGCCAAAAATGAAAATTGGTCCTAAGTCGGGTGGGATGGATGGAGTATATATTTTATAAAATGGAAATATTTTATTATTTTTATATTAATGGGACTCGCATATCATACTTAGAACAACAACTCATTTTCTCTCTCCAACCTCATTTTCCATAATAACAACACTCAATCCATTAGCATTTTTTCCTTTATTTCTGAGTAAATAGTAAGTATGAATTTTATAATATGATGGAGGAAGTATAATAAACCCACCAAGGATTTATCATTGCCTGTCCCAAGTCAGGATAAAGGGTGAGGGTTGCGGTAGGCATGTGACAGCCAGCGTAAAAATTATCACATTAACATGACATGAATCAGAATACGAATATCGTTGGGGCGTTTCCTCAGCAGCGACGCGCTACACTTCAAAGACCTGGATGTAGTGATAAGTATGCAAAGGTTGCTAGGTCGTCGCCCGGAAGCGACGCGCCGTCTCTTCGCCCGGGAGTGGTGTCAAATATGCAAGGGTGCGCTACACTTCAAAGACCTGGGTGTAGTGATAAGTATGCAAAGGTTGCTAGGTCGTCGCCCGGAAGCGACGCGCCATCTCTTCGCACGGGGGTGGTGTCAAATATGCAAAGGTTCCCGCATTGCGGACGAGTGCGGGTAAAGAAGCTAGTCCATGGTAGGTGTAAGGGTAGTGGGATGCGCTTTGAAACTTGGAACATTGGATCATTGGATCATTGACAGGGAGATCAGCAGAGGTGGTGGAAGTTATGAGGAGGAGGAAGATTCACATAATGTGTCTACAGGAAACTAAGTGGGTTGGAGAGAAAGCAAAAGAAATATCGCCTTGGGGTTTTAAGCTTTGGTACTCAGGAAAGGATAAGGGTAGAAATGGAGTGGGTATCATTATTGATAAGGAGTATATTAATGATGTGGTGGAAGTGTACAGGAAGAGTGATCGAATTATGGGCATTAAACTGGTGATACGTGATGAGCATACATGGAGGTTTTGGTTTTGGAGAGAGGAATGAAGCAGGAAATAGTATCCTGGACTTTGCGTTGGCATATGACTTGAGTATAATGAACACTTGGTTCAAGAAGAGAGAATCTCACTTGGTGTCCTATAGGAGTGGAGGTAATGCGAGTCAGATTGACTTCTTCTTAGTAAGAAATACTTGTAGAAAGAGTTATACAGATTGCAAGGTTGTTCCGGGTGAGAGCACAGCAACTCAACATAGGCGGTGGTACTTGATTTTCAAGTAAGAGAATTTCGAGGAAGAGAAAATCACAGGTAGACCCTAGAATCAAGTGGTGGAGACTTCAAGGGGAAAATCAACCGAAATTTGTAGCTAAGATGGTCGATACCGGTATTTGGGCGGGTAATATGGAGGATATGGATATAGATTCGACTTGGACTAAGATGGTACATACCATAAAGGAGGTGGCGAAAGAAGTCCTTGGAGAATCTAGAGGAAATGGGCCACCAAGTAAGGACACATCATGGTGGAACGAGGAAGTAAAACAAGCAATAAAGGGCAAGCGAGAATGCTACAAATTATTGGGGAAATGTAGGAGCGACGAAAACTATGAAAAGTATAAGGAAGCTAGAAGAGATGCTAAGAAAGCAGTAAGAGACGCAAGAGCAAAGGTGAATCAGAAACTTTATGATAAGTTGGATACAAAAGAAGGGGAAAAGGACATCTACAAACTCGCTCGTATAAGGGATAAGAGGACACGAGATATTGGGACGGTTAAATGTGTGAAGGATGTAGACCAAAGAGTTTTAGTCAGGGATAAAGAGATAAAAGATAGATGGAGTTCGTACTTTGATAACTTGTTCAATGGCGGTCAAGAGCAGGATGTTGGAGATTTAAATATCTCTTCAAGTATGGTTAATCGAGATTTTATGCGGAGAATTCGAAAGAGTGAAGTGAAAATGACAATGAAAAAGATGAGATTGAAGAAAGTCGTTGGACCGGATGGTATACCAATTGAGGTTTGGAGATGTTTCGGGGAGAGGGGAGTAGATTGGTTAACAACGCTATTTAACAAGATATGGAGAGTTAACACAATGCCATTGGAGTGGCGGAAGAGTACTCTGATCCCTTTGTATAAGAATAAAGGTGATGTCCAAGATTGTGCCAACTATCGGGGGATCAAACTAATGAGCCATACTATGAAACTTTGGGAAAGAGTGATTGCACAAAGGCTGAAAAAAATTGTGGATATTTCGGATAACCAATTTGGGTTTATGCCAGGAAGATCGACTATGGAGGCAATATATCTTATGAGACAAACCATGAAGAAATATCGGGATCAAAAGAAAGATTTGCATATGGTTTTCATTGATTTGGAGAAGGCATATGATAAAGTGCCACGAGAGGTACTTTGGTGGGCATTAGCAAAGAAGGGTGTTTCAAAGAAATATATTGATATTATCAAGGACATGTATAATGGAGTTAGTACTTATGTACAGACTAGTGTTGGGAAGACCGAAGAGTTCCCTATAATGATTGGAGTGCATCAAGGTTCCGCACTTAGCCCCTTTCTTTTTGCTTTGATAATGGAAGAATTGACGAGGTCACCCAAGATGATATACCAAAGTGTATGCTTTGTTCGCGAGATGATATTGTGCGATTGATGAGACAAGAGAGGGTGTTGAAAGTAAATTGGAGTTGTGGAGACACACTTTGGAATCTCGAGGTTTTCGATTAAGCGAAGCAAGGCGAATATTTAGAGTGTAAGTTTAGCGAGTTGGAAGTAGGGAGGCGGGGCGGTCACATTTGATGGAAATATTATCCAAACTTCGAGTTTTTCGCTATCTTGAATCCATTATCCAAAAGGATGGAGAATTAGATGGAGATGTGGCTCATAGGATTAAAGCAGGTTGGTTGAAGTGGAAGAGTGCTACAGGGTTTTTATGTGATTGCGGCATGCCCAATAGATTAAAGGGAAAATTCTACCGCACGGCAATTAGGCCGGCATTGCTTTACGGCACCGAATGTTGGGCCGTAAAACAGTGTCACGTGCATAAGATGAATGTGGCGGAGATGCGTATGCTTCGATGGATGTGCGGTCATACAAGAAAGGATCGATTGGGGAATGAGGTGATCAGAGGTAAAGTAGGAGTTGCGCCCATTGAGGATAAAATGAGGAAAAATCGTCTACGGTGGTTTGGACATGTGAGAAGGAGACCGAGTGATGCACCGGTTATGAGGCCGGAACAGTGGAGAAATGATAAAATGGTGAGGGGTAGGAAAAGACCCAAACAAACTTGGATTAGAGTAATTGAAAATGATATGAATTTACTTGGAGTGGATGAAAGTATGGTGTTGAAGAGGTCGGAGTGGAGGGCAAAAATCCATGTGGGGGGTTGATGTTTTATTTTTATTTTTATTTTTTTATTTTTTTATTTTTTTATTTTTATTTTTATTTTTTTTTTATTTTTATTTTTTTTTTTTTTATTATTTTTTTTTCACGATAACATATGAGGATTCATGTTAGCCGACCCCAAATTATTTTGAGACTAAGGCTTTGTTGTTGTTGTTGTTGTTGTATGGAGGAAGTATAATCTAACTGAACTTTTTTTGTTGATCCCCCACTTTATATAGATAAAATTTTATTATTGCATGTTTATTTTATTTCTTATTATTTTATTTATTATTTTACTGGTTTTATTGATCCCTACATTATATGGATGAAAATATTAATACATAAAAGACTTTGCTAACTTTCCGTTGTCATGCACTTTTCGACGAATAAGTCATTATTTCGTATTGATTTAAGATTTATTTTTTTGGGGAGTTTATTTCACTAAAAAATTGGATAAATTATTACATTAGTTTTAACTATAGTTGTTAATTAATTTTGAATTTTGTTTATTTAATTATATCAAAATTATACAAATTATAAAAAGAACCAAAAGTCGATACAATTGTTGTCATAATAAGGCTACTAAATATGTTGACTAAGTAGATGATTTTGTTTTAATCATTACTACTTTGTCTCTTAATAAACTCCAATGTAAGAAATTTTTGTTTTAAAATTATCTTTGTTATAAAAAGCTTGTTCTAAACGGTTTTACTAAATTTCTTTCACTATTTTTTTATTATCATAAATTATATGTTTAGAAGTGAATAATAAGAATATTTATCTTCTTTTTCAAGTGAATACTTCAAATTCAAATGAATTTTCCTTTTAGAATAAAAAATAAATGAATATCAAACTTTTGATTTAGGGATATTTTAAAAATATTTATTTTAGCAAAGATGTATAAATACGCTTGCTATTCCAAATTTTCAATTTTATAATTATATAATGAATAGTAAAATAACAAAGTAGTAAAATAAATCATTTAAGGAAAAATATTTTAAAATAACAATTCCTATTGGAATAATCACTGAAGTTCCTCACATCACGAAATATGTGTATATAAAAAGCTTCCAAAATTTATATTATTCATTGTGTAGGTTAAATAATTATAACCTGTGTATACTTTCATTAGTTTAAATTTTTATTATAAATTATTTCAGTGTAAATTATTTTGGACTCATAATTAATACAATATATTATAATTATATAACATCATTTAAACAAAATATGTTAATATAACAAAATTTTGCTTATAACATGCAACGCATGGGTGCAATACTAGTTACTATAATTAGCTTATAGTATGACTAATATGCTATATTTACTATTTACTATGTTTCAGTTTAAAATTTACATATTTCTTTTTATAAATATTAATTTAAAGTTCGCCCTTTGATTTATTTCTAACAGGCAAAAGATGAATAGAGTTTTGAACCACTTGATACTCATAAAATTTTATAATTAGAAAAAAAAAAACATTACTTAGGTTTGGTAACCCAATTAAACTCTTAATTTGGAACACTTTAAGAGATTAAAATGTTAAGCATGTTTGATAAGGTAAATTGCAATCACTTAATTAATTAAGATTGTCTTAAAAAAGGCTATTAATTTTAAGTTGGAAATGAGTAGCTTAAGTAATTAAGAGGGAGAAATAAAGAGTTAAAAATGGAATGAGTTCAAATCCATCCATCAACTATTTTATTTATATATTAAATGATACTTTCTTTTTGTTGAAATATTTTAACTTTTCATATAAATTATATTTGATCTAGTATTAAAATATAATTTTATTTATATTAAACTATTTATATTAATAATATTTTAATAGAGTATCATAATTATTATTTTTTTCATTTTTTGTCAAAGTTTAGACAAATTTATCAAAATAATTAACAAGATAAATTTTATTATGGGGCAAAGAAAGTACTAATAAAAATATTTAAATATTATAAAATATAATCTAATTATAATAATAGTGAAGTATATGTTGAAGACTTAATTTTATTATACACTCATTAAGATTGTTCAAATAATTTTTTGAATGTTAAGTTCAAACTTTAAATAAATTCAGATATAAGTGATTTGCCATTACCAAACAAACTGAACTCTTAAAATTCAGCAACGTAATAATTTCAGCGCTATATTTTTCAGCTCTACATTTTCAGAGCTTAATTTTCAGTTTTACCAAACAGGCCCTTGAATAACCACTTTTTATCCACTTGCTTTATGAATATTATTTTGGACAATTTTCAACCTACTTGACTAAGTGAAGCTAAGGATTGAGTGGGGCATTCTGAAATCCTACGACTCACCCACATAGACCCGCCTCAATAATTACGGGGACCTTGTGCTAAATATGAATATTGGGCTCTTAAATTTTCCTTTAGGCAATGGATGTTTTGGTGGTGTTGTGGCAATTTTCCCCTTGGCTACTTAGGCTTCTATGTGTGTAATGACAATTTTTCTTCGTACTCCTAACGGCAATAAAAATAAAATAGTGGTATGTTTTTAAGTCTAGAAATCTAATTTATATATAAGGGAGTCATATATATCTTTTCAAGGGCTCATGACAATGTTTTCAAAACAATTCAAGAACTAAAAGAAAAAAATCAAAATTTAGGGCCCTTAAAATTAAGGGGCCCGTGCGAAAGAACCTCTTGCACTTGCTCAATGCCAGCAGCAGTGCACCCACATAACGCTATTTGTATTTTAGTTATTTATGTATTCTAATATGCTCCCTCTTCTACATAAAATCGGTCTAACATTTTGGACACGATGATTAAGAAAGAGTGAGGTAGGAGAAATATGTTGTGAGTATAAAAATTAAAGTAACATAGAGAGTGAGTGAAAGGAATAGTTATTTGATTGGTGTTGTGAGTATACAAGTATAGTACGAGATACTATTTATTGTTATTATACAAAATATTATTGTAAGTCTATATATAAAATGCATATAAAGAAATGAAATATTTAAACATTGGGTCATTTAAAATTGTGTTAACAATAAGATGATATATTTTGTTATATTGATTTTCTTCTTTGTTTAAGTATTATTTTTTAAATATGAAATTTGCCACCTTAAAAAAAATATATTATATAATTCAATACTACTAGCTCAAATTAGATAAGAAATCTACATACAATATCCATTTGATCAAGATTATTGACGCTTTTTTGCACGTAGAAAAATTATAAGGCAAACAACATCATAGAAAAAAAAAACATTAGTAGTTTATTTCAAACTAAATACAATAAAATAAAAATATTTTTTAATTTAAAATTTTAATAAAATAATTTAAAATTATTAATCCAAATAAAATATAAATTGTAAAATGCTACCCCCGTGGGTAGCACGGGCTTACCACTAGTCTCTTTAAAAAATTGACTCTGTTGTTGATGAGGCATGCTCAATAGACATTAGAAGATATAGCGTTCACTCGTGCATTAAATGCACGGGCTAAAAACAATTTCAAAGAAAGTTAAGATTTTAAGCAACTATCTATGTAAAAATTATAGACGAAAATAAAAATAATAACTTTAAGATAATAATTTTTCATAAATTGATGCTAATTTAATGAATTAATATTACAAATTTTGGAAAATTTTCTAGATAAAATCGTTATCAAAAATGTTTTTTTTATGTAAAGATATGATAATGTTTATTTTGGCTAGATAACAAAATAAAAGAGCATGATAGAAGAAATATGACTTTTTTAAGTAGAAAAAATATGACTTCAAAAAAAATAAAAAATAAAAAATCATATTTATATTATATATACTCGTATAAAAAACGGATTGTATAATAGGAAAGAGAAACGTGGAGAGTCGATGAATTATCCGTTTTATTAAAAAAATACTAGTTTATTACTACTGTCTCCGTCCCAAAATAAATGACCCGTTTTGTTCTAAAATAAACAACCTTTTTGTTCTATATTGTGTTCATAAATGATTTTTTGTCAATTTATATTTTCATATTTTATTTTATAATTATTACTTACTTAAAATGATAAAAGAAAACTCTAAATGATAAAGTTGTCATTTTATGTAATATAGAGCGGACTGATAACATATACAGTAATTGATTTTTTTTTTTTTTAATAAAATAGTAATATTAGAAACTGAGTTAGTTGATAGTTAGTGTTATAATTAGAGCCTAGTGACCTACAATCACTACTTACATTATTAGAGTCTTGAAGTTTGAGCATGTCAATAAATTAAAAGAAAAAACAGTGATCTAGAATCATCTATGTTTTGGAGGGAAAAGTTAGCACTAGATTGCACTTGTGTCTTTATAAATATATACTTCCTCCGTCCCATTTATAACTTCACCCTTTTGAGCATGACACGCAAATTAAGAAAAAAAGTTAGTGGAGAAAGTGTTGTGATTATAAAAGTAAAATAGGAAAGAGAATGAGTAGAGGAAATAGTAAAGTTGATTGGTGTTGTGAGTATAAAAGTAAAGTAGTAGAGAGAATTAGTGAGTGAAATATTAAATATTCTTTGCCATTTTAGGAAAGGTGATGTTTTTAACGGGACACCCGTTTTGGCAAAATGTGAAGCTTCAAATGGGACGGAGGGAGTATACTCCCCCCGTCCCGATAATTGCTTCACCATTTTTGTCCGGCACGCAAATTAAGAAATTTGATAAGTGGAGAAAATGTTGTGAGTGTAATAGTAAAATAGAAAAGAGAATGAGTGGAGGAAATAGTAAATTTGAAAAAAGTTGTGAGTGTAATAGTAAAATAGAAGAGAGAATGAGTGGGTGAAATAGTAAAAATTCTTTGCCATTTTAGGAAAGGTGAAGCTTCTAACGCGACGCCCTTTTAGTTTTAGGAAATTGATGAAACTTTTATTGATACGGAAGAGTATATTTTTTTAACATGTAATTTAACTGCAGATCCTAGTTGCTAGTCGTTACCATCTCTTTTACATTATATCTTGCCTTGGTGTTAGATAACAAAGAAGGATTTTATTTTGTATTCCCTGTCTTAAAATGTTTGTTTTATTTGACTTTTTTGTTGAACTTTGACCACAAATTTATGAGAAATTAATCATGTTCATGAAATTCTAAAAGTTGTTGTTGATAATATTATTAATGGTGAATCAATAGGAATTTTTAGAATTTCATGAAAATAATTAAATTGTCATATATTTGTGGTCAAAGTTTAACAAAAAAGTCAAATGAGACAAATATTTTGGGACGGAGGGATTATTATTTTTTATTTTGTGTTTATTATACTCCCTCCGTCCCTAAATGTTTGTCCCATTTGACTTTTCAAACATTTTAATTTAGTAATTTTGAAGCTTTAATTTTGGTTATTTTTACGAACGCTTTGAAAATTATTGATAATATACACCGCCGTTATGTAATACTCCGTCCCTAAATGTTACAAGTTTTGAAAATTTAGTGATTTTGAAGCTTTAATTTTGGAAATGAGACTAACTTTTTGGGACAGAGGAAAAGGGGAAATGGGACAAACATTTAGGGACGGAGGGAGTAATAAATTTTCCTTAAAAGAAAAAAAAGTCCAAAGAAATAAAATGAAAATACATGCTTGTTTAGTAAGTTAATTAACTCGAACGCGTTGTTGTGAATTGCGGCATGCGGCTACATGAATGAGTTACTTAAGGAAGACGTTGGGTGGGGGATAGGAGTAGGACAGGGGAGGCATTTAAAGAAAATTATCTTAAAAGACTGATCAGAAGTCGGCCATTGTTGTGTGAACATAATTAGAGCTTCACGATGAGCCAAGACTTGAAGATTTGATTTAATTAGACTAATCCGACTGAAAATCAAGTCGGTATGAAAGAAAGACTTGCATTTTATTTTATTTTTAATTTTTTTTCGAGATTATTTTTCAAAAGAGAATTAAAATATTTTCAACCCGCTTAGGCCGATTTGCACTATGTTCAGACAAACGAAAAACCTATATAAATCCGCATAATTTACTAAAGCACACATACATACATACGAGATCCAAATCAAAATTTTTTATAAAACCAACACCCCTTGACCGATCTTATACCTTAAGTATAAAAGCGAATTGTTTAATAAAATATGAGATTTTCTTTTATGATTTTTTAAGAAAATATAAAAAAACTGTGAAAATAATTACTCTTAGGTATATAAGTGGACCGGTAGAGGTAGTGTTGTCTTTCTAAACTACATGAATTTACATGAAATTATAACACATTCATAAATATTTATGGGGTTTTGTTCTATTTGAGAGGGTATAGGGTCCGAAGCCCTTGCACTAACTGGCTAGCAGCGTGCCGATGTTGGTGAAGTTTTGGGATTTGTGGAAATTGTGGCCTTTGTAATCAGATTATATATTACTTCCTCCGTCTCAAAATATTTGTCTCGTTTGACTTTTTTTGTTAAACTTTGACCACAAATAAATAACAATTTAATTATGTTCATGAAATTCTAAAAATTCCTATTGATTCACCATTAATAATATTATTAACAACAACTTTTAGAATTTCATGAACATGATTAATCTCTCATAAATTTGTGGTCAAAATTCAACAAAAAAGTCAAATAGATAAGCATTTTGGGACGGAGGGAGTATTAAGATTTTTATAATAGATGAGTTGCATTATACTCCCTTCGTCCCTAAAAGTTTGTCCCATTTGACTTTTTAGTTGAACTTTGACCACAAATATATAACAATTTAATTATGTTCATGAAATTCTAAAAATTCCTATTGATTCACCATTAATAATATTATCAACAATAACTTTTAGAATTTCATGAACATGATTAATCTCTCATAAATTTGTGGTCAAAGTTCAACAAAAAAGTCAAATGGAACAAACTTTTGGGGACGGAGGTAGGGAGTATTATAATTTTATGGTAAATGTCTTGTATTTTTTCGGGGAAGAGTAAAGATGAGTACTACCTCCGCTACAAAATGAATGATCCTTTAGTCTCTAAATTGTGTTCCTAAATAAATTTTATACTTTTTTTTTTTCATATACTCCCTCCGTCCCATTAGTATTAGCACAAACACTGTTTGCGCTGGAATTAAGGAATATGATATTTTAATAAAATATTGTGAGTGTAAAAGAATGAGTGGAGAGAGAATGAGTGGAGGGTGTAATAAATTATAATGGTGTTGTGAGTATTAAAATAATGTAGGAGAGAGAATGAGTGGGGTTGGGTGAATATTTTATTAATATAAAGTTTCCTTTTTTGGAGTGTGCGGATATTAGCGGGACGCCCAAAAAGAAAAGTGTGCTAATATTAGCGGGACGGAGGGAGTATTAGTTAATACTCTCAAAATTATAAGCCTGATAATATGAATATTTGTGAATTTTACCACTCTATTAAAAGTTAATCATTTAGGGTCTCTCTTAAATTAAATATAAAAAAGTCATTCATTTTAGAATGTGCATTGTGTAAGATTTGAAAAGCCTCAGCTTGTTTATTCACAATAGATCAATATTTATAGGTACAATGGAAGAGTCCTAACTATGCTAGGATTGTAAGATCCTATCTATACAAAGAATATATTGTTTCCTAATCTATGTGTATCATAATATATTGTTTCCTATTCTAAGTATATCAAAATATATGCCAAGTACAATAAGGAATTGAGAATTAAGAAACTTCAGTAGGAATCCAAAACAGAACAGGAGCAGGACAGGCCTTGAGGCGGGCGCCTGTGCCAGGCCGAGGCGGGCGCCTGGCCTGCAGTTCCAATGGCCGAGGTAGGCAGGCCTTGAGGCGGCCGCATGGAGATGGATGGGGCGCACGCCTGGGAGTCAGTTGCATCAAACGTTGGTTGTTTCAAGCGAGGCGGGCGCATGGCATTGTACGAGGCGGGCGCCTCAGGGATAGATACTTCAGCCGTGGTTTGGTTCACTTTAGTAGCTTCATCCTTAACACGCCCCCGCAAGATGGACGATCCTTGGAGAAGACCAATCTTGAAGATAAGTTGTTGGAAGCGTATACGGGATAGTGGTTTCGTAAGAACATCTGCTAGTTGATCCGTACCAGAGATGTGTTGCACACGGAGAGAACCGGACTGAATTTGCTCACGAACAAAGTGAAATGAGAGGGCCACATGTTTCATTCGAGAGTGAAATACCGGGTTCGCAGAATAGGTGGTGGCACCAAGGTTGTCCTGATAAATCACAGTGTAGTGGGAGATGGAAATCCAAGCTCATTAAGTAAGTTCCCAACCCAAGTAAGTTCGGTGCGGTGTCGGCGATAGCCGGATCGGCTTCGGTGGTGGACCTAGCAAGGGCACGTTGTTTCGGGAGGACCAAGTGACCGGGTTTGGTGAGATAGACAAGAAAGCCAGTAGTGGATACAAAATCATATTTGTCTCCACCAATCCGCATCACGTAATGCATGGAGAGAAGGGGAGACTTCGCAAAATACGAAGACCAAGGTGCATAGTGCCGTGGAGGTAGCGTAGAAGACGCTTCAATGCAACCTGTGAAAAGATTGGGGATTTTGCATGAATTGCGCAAGCTTGTTGACCGAGAAGGCAATGTCGGGACGAGTGAATGATAAGTATTGAAGTCCACCAACAATAGCACGATAGTAAGTAGGGTCAACAGCTGGAGTGGCAGTAGATCGTGAGAGAGGGGGTGATGCTACCATTGGAGTGGGAAGCGGCTTGCAGTCAATCATGTTGTGACGGGTGAGAAGGTCATGGATGTATTTGATTTGGGAGAGGAGGAGCCCGTTATGGTTAGGAACGACTTCAACACCCAAGAAGTAGGACAATGGGCCAAGGTCCTTGAGGGAGAACCGGTTGGATAGTTTGGAGATGAAAGACTGAAGGTGAGAGGGGGAAGGGCCGGTGACAATGATATCATCAACATAGACAAGTAGGTAAATTGGGGATGGGGATTTGTTGAAGATAAATAGAGAGGGATCGGCTAAGGAGGGTTGGAAGCCATAAGTGGTGAGGTAGGTTTTGAGTTCTTGAAACCATGCCCGGGGAGCCTGTTTGAGACCATAGATTGCTTTTGACAAGCGACAAATAGAGGATGGGTTGGTGGAGTCCTCAAATCCGGGGGGTTGTGTCATAAAAACAGTTTCAGAGAGAGTGCCTTGAAGGAAGGCGTTGTTGACATCAAGTTGGCGAAGAGGCCAATGGTTGGTTGTAGCAAGGGAAAGAAGGAGCCGGACTGGCGTCGGTTTGACAACTGGGACCGGAAGGTTTCGCAGTAGTCAATAACGGGTTATTGGTGAAAACCTTTGGCTACAAGCCGTGCCTCTGTATTTCGAATGGTGTTGTCGGGGTCAGATTTGACGCGAAAGACCCACTTGCATCCGACAATGTTATGGGGCGATGTGGATGGTACCAAGGACCAAGTGTTGTTGCGGGTTAGGGCTTGGAACTCTTCAATCATGGCGTTGCGCCAATGAGGAATGGATAGGGCTTGTTTGGTGGTGGTGGGAAGGCTTGTGGGGGAGGTGAGGAGGGATAGGTTGGCATACTTGGGGTTGGGTTTGGTGATGCCATGGGAAATTCTAGTGGTGATAGTGCGGGTGGGAGGTGGAGGGGATGGGGGGTTGAGAGTGGGTGGTGTAGTATCAAGTTGAGTTGGGGTGGGGGGTTCATTAGGGGTGGGATTGGGAGAGGGTTGAGTTGGGGAGGGAGGAGTGGGGGGAGGTGGAGGGGGTTGGGGTTGGGGGGAGGTGGGATGGAGGGGGTAGTGTCTAGGATGGGGAGAAAAAGGGTGTGCCATTCGGAGGAAGGAGGAGTGGAAGCAGTGGGGGATGTGGTGGTGAGGGAGTTGTATGGGAAAGTGGTTTCAACAAAGCGGACATGGTGGGAGGTGTAGACACGATGGGAGGTGGGATCAAGGCAGTAGTACGCGCTTTGCGTGGGTGAGTAACCAACGAAGATACAAGGGATGGATTTTGGGTCTAGTTTGTGGGTGGTGTATGGGCGAAGCCATGGGTAGCAGAGGCAACCAAAACTACGTAGCTTGGTGTAGTTTGGAGGGGAGCGGAAAAGGCGGAGGTAGGGGGAATCATTGTTTAGGGTGGGGGTGGGTAACGTTTATGAGGTAGGTGGCGGTGGTGAGAGCATAGGGCGAAAGGGTGAGAGGTAGGTTTGCGTATGGGAGAGAAGGGTGAGGCCGGTTTCAACAATGTGGCGGTGACGACGTTCGGCGTACCCGTTGTGTTCGGGAGTGTGAGGGGGTGTAGTGAGATGGGTGATACCGTTTTGACCAAGAGTGGGTGTGAGTTTTAGGTATTCACCCCCATTGTCGGAGTAGACTTGAATGATGGGACGTTTGAAATATTTTTCGACTAAGGCTTTGAAGCGGAGGAAAGTGTTGTAGGTGTCGGATTTGTGTTTGAGAGGATAGAACCAAATATATTTGGTGAAGTGATCGACAAAGATGACATAATATTTAAAGTGGTCTAGTGAGTGAATTGGGGAGGTCCATACATCTGAAAAAATGAGATCAAGGGGAGCATGTGAGACAAGGGTAGAAGATGTAAAGGGCAGCTTGTGGCTTTTATTGATAAAGCAAGAATTACAAGGATGTAAACTAGGGGAAATCGATAAACTGAACTTGCTACGTAATACACTAAGAACGGGGAAAGAGGGATGTCCTAATCTATGATGCCATAGTTGCGACGAGAGAGAGCTTGAGTGAGCTTGAATGGGCGGAGGGTGCCAAATGTAGACGCCATCCTCAAGGTTTCCATGGATAAGTGTTTGACTTGTGTGTTTTGTCCTTGATAAGAAAAGAGGAGTGTGAGAATTCAATGATGGCATTGTTGTCACGACAAAATTGAGACACGGACAGAATATTGCGAGTAATAAGGGGAACATGTAAGATATTATTAAATTTAAGAAGGGAAGAGGGTGTGGGGAGAGAGAAGGAACCTATGTGAGAGATCGGAAGAGAGGAACCATCGCCGATGATGACGTCGTCACTGCCATTGTAGGGTGTGTGAAGGGCTAGGATGGAGAGGTCATTGGTGATGTGGTTGGTTGCACCGCTATCGATGAGCCAAGAAGGGGGAGGGGGAGGGGGAGGGGGGGAAGGAGGGGCTGTGGTACGGTGAGGGAGGTAGGGGTGGTTTGTGGTATGAGCTTGGTGGGTGGGGTAAGGATTTCGGTTTTGGCGAGAAAGGGAGGGGAAGGTAACGGTGGGGTGGTCGCGCTTGAATTGGCGACATTGGGAGGTGACATGACCAATGCTACGGCAATATTGGCACTTTCCTTTAAAGGGGCGGGGTGGGTGTTTTGAGCTAGAGGATGGAGAGAGATTGGTGGTGGGGTGGTAGCCATGGTAGGGTGAAGGACGGGGTTGGTTGGTGGAGGCAGTGATGGCGAGAGGGGTGGTGGTGGCGGTTTGGTTGGGTAGGGCAGCGTTTGGAATGGTGGAGGAAGCTCCGGCCATTGCCATGGTGGGGTGGGGCTGCCGAAAATAGGGAGGAGGTTGTGGGGTTTTGGGTTTGGATCTTAATGCTCTGATACCATGTAAGATTTGAAAAGCCTCAGCTTGTTTATTCACAATAGATCAATATTTATAGGTACAATGGAAGAGTCCTAACTATGCTAGGATTGTAAGATCCTATCTATACAAGGAATATATTGTTTCCTAATCTATGTGTATCATAATATATTGTTTCCTATTCTAAGTATATCAAAATATATGCCAAGTACAATAAGGAATTGAGAATTAAAAAACTTCAGTAGGAATCCAAAACAGAACAGGAGCAGGACAGGCCTTGAGGCAGGCGCCTGGGCAGGCCGAGGCGGGCGCCTGGCCTGCAGTTCCAATGGCCGAGGTAGGCGGGCCTTGAGGCGGCCGCATGGAGATGGATGGGGCGCATGCCTGGGAGTCAGTTGCATCAAACGTTGGTTGCTTCAAGCGAGGCGGGCGCATGGCATTGTACGAGGCGGGCGCCTCAGGGATAGATACTTCAGCCGTGGCTTGGTTCACTTTAGTAGCTTCATCCTTAACACATTGTATTATAATTTTATAGTATCATAAATTATATTTTAAAATAAAATTTGTCATGATGAGTTAAGAATTGAAGATTATTCACGAGTCTTGTTGCCATTCACTTCCTAGACAAGTAGCTCATTTCAATGGGTCATTACACTAAACTTTTGGATAAATATCATTTCAGGTAATGTATCCATATTGTTTATGGAGATGGCCCATCCCTGTGGAAGAAGCCCAAAAGCTTGCTCCTTGAAATTCAAATTCTTTATTTTATCATCAATAATAGTACACGTGTTTATTCGGGTACGGTTTCCGTTCCAAGCAATGGTTGTCGATTCCGTGGAAGGAAAATTGTATTCGAACCGTGTAATTTCGGTTTCCAATTCCGACCGTCAGTCTGCCCCTGCCACGATTTCACGATTCTGACGGTTTTCATTTATTTATTACTTTTAATTGTTTTATATGTTTTTAAAAATGCAATATAGCTGAAAATAGTTAAATAATAACCAGAACTTCAAAATTCATTAGATTTTGTTATAAAATTCATTTAAAAGGATTTATTTTATAAGAAAATGTTAGTTTTTTAACAAATTTGATTAGTTTTTTTTAATGAATTTAGTTAGTTTATTAACTAATTAATAACAAAAAACTAGTTGTTACATGGTTTTAAAGATACGGGTTTCACGGTTCAAGTTTTTCGGTTTCAGAACCGCCGAATCCAGATTCTGAAAATGGTGGACTCATATTCGAACCGTGAAACCGCCAGTTACGATTCTCGCAGTTCCATGTTCTTTCACGATTTCGATTTTAATGGATTTTGTTTCCCGAGTTTTTCGAGCATGTCTAATCAATAATACTCGTACAATACTTTTTTTTAAACACGTACTCCCTCGGTTCTATCCGAAAGACACAAAATGGACAATGCACGAAAATTAAAGAAAGTGTATAGTGCAGTAAGTGTAGTGAGTGTGAAAAGTAAGGTAGGAGAGAGAATGTGTGGTAAAAAATAGTAAATGGATAGTTATTGTGAGTATGACAAATGAGCCTCATAAATAAAAAAATATTAAAATGTTTCATTTTGAAAGAGTGTCCTTTTAAATGATACGCCCAAAATAGATTTTTTTATCTTTTCGAGTGGGACGGAAGGAGTATTTAGATTACTCCATTCAACAACATTTTATATTGTGGCATTTATCAAAAACTACATTTTAAAGATGGATATATATATATATATATATAAAAACTCACACAAGTTGGATATTACAAAAATTCTTTAAATATTACAAGAAACTACTTGTTTTTTTTTTTAAATAATTATTTTTTACGTTTATCTGTCAAACAACTGATAAATGCATTTATCATTTGTTTTAACAAAAAAATCAAGAACAAATACTCTTTAAAAAACTGATAAATTAATTTATCAGTTATAAACAACTGATAATTTATCAGTTGTTTAACAAAAAAATCAAACACATAATACACTTTACTGATAAATGAATTTATCATTTATAAACAACTGATAAATGCATTATCAGTTGTTTTAACTGAAAAGGCAAAAAAAAGATTTTTTTTTTGAAAAAGTTGTTTTTTGTAATATCACATATTACATGTTTTTGTTTTGTGAATAACATCTTTTTGAGTTAGTTTTTTAATAAAAACTCCTTTTATGTTTGGGCTGAATATTTTAATCGAAGCCGTTCGATTCCGACCCGGCGACGCTACGGTTCGACCACATAAAAGTTGTGAGGGTCCGCAATCTCGACCTTCCGTTTGCATCTTGACGGTTCTCATTTTTTCCTTTCAATTAATGATATTTTGGTTATTTTGCTCGATTCGTCATTTCACCCTCGTTGATTAACTTACGGACAATCTCGTTCATACATCTCGTCCCAACTACTATGCAGTGCTACGACACCGACGCAAAGCCTTCGATTTCAATCGAACTCACCCAACCATCGTGTACATTTAACTACTAGGGGTGTTCACGTTCCTGCATTAATCGATTTTTGTCAAAATTTTAGAAAATCGGGGCCAGGATCAATATTTCGGTTACGTAAAAATTTAGGATCGGGACCGAACTATTACATTATAGGAGCGGTCCTATTGATCCGATTATAATGGTCAAGTTACGATCCGGTTTCGTCGGTTATACAAATTACAATTTATTATACTTTTTTACAATAACAAAAATTTATCACCAATTACATCAACAAAAAAATTTGTTACAAATATTTAATATTCAAACTACAACATACACCCCATTAAACATTAATTGTTCACCTTCAAACTTAATCATAATATAGAGAAAAAAATAAAACTAGTAGAGAAAAGAGAAGAGGGGAGGAGAAGAGCGTTGAGAGATAGGATGGGATGAAACGACGTTATTGAAAAAATTATTGAGATAGGGTTTGATGGAGTAGAGGCTTGAAGCGACGTCGACTAACTAGGTTATAAAATTAATTAGAACTTTTTAAGGGATTTCAAATTATAAATAAGTATATATATATAAATAAATAATCGGTTGGGTTTCAGTTAAGCTTTCAGATCGTGTATATTTTTTCAGAATCAGGATCAGACCAAATAATCGGTTACATATAAATTTGGAATTAGAAATACTCCCTCCGTCCCATTTAATAGTTCACCCTTTTGAAGGGGCACGCAAATTAAGAGAAAAGGTTAGTGGAGAAAGTGTTGTGAGTATAAAAGTAAAATAGGAGAGAGAATGAGTGGATGAAATAGTAAAGTTGATTGGTGTTGTGAGTATAAAAGCAAAGTAGGAGAGATAATTAGTAGGTGAAATAGTAAATATTCTTTGCCATTTTAGGAAAAGTGAAGCTTTTAACGGAACACCTATTTTGACAAAAGGTGAAGTTTCAAATGGGACGAAGATTTTGGTAAAAGGTGAAATTTTAAATGGGACAGAGGGAATATATTAAGGGCAAATGACAATTTAGGACCTGAAGTATAGGGGGTAGTGTCGGTTAGGGGCCCCATATCTAATTTTCGTCAAATCAGGGCTCAATATTTAAACTTTTCGTCAATTAAGGGCTTTTTGACGGATTTTGTTAGAAAAGTCAATTAAGTGACGGGTTTTGGACTAAATTGAAAAGCAAATTAGTTATTAAGGACTAAAATGTAAATTTTTAAAAATTGATGACCGTTACAAAATATTTTTTTTAAAAATAATATTTTTTAAAAATATAATATACTCCCTCCGTTCCAGCCCAATTGATACTTATTTCCTTTTTGATCCGTCCCAGCCCAATTGATACTGCCCAAAATGAAAGGAAATCTTTACTATATTCCCCACTCATTCTCTATCGTATTTCACTTTTACACTCACAACATTCTCTCTCCTAACTATTCCTCCTACTCATTCTCTCTCCTATTTAATTTTTCATACTCAAAACATTTTATTCCACTTTTTTTCTCTCTTACTTTTTCTTAATATGTGTGTCCAAAATTTTGGTATCAGTTCGACTGGGACGGAGGGAGTATTTCGAAAAGTTATAATTTTTTTTATAATTTTTAAAATATGTTAAAATAAATGTTATAAATATAAAAAAATTGTATTTTTAAAGAAAATAGTATTTTATTTTTTAAAAAAATAATTAATTTTTAACGTAAATCTTGTAAAATAAATAAAAATATAAAAAAATTGTATTTTTAAAACAAAAAGTATTTTTTTTAAAAAAAAATTAATTAATTTTTAACGTAAATCTTGTAATATTTTTTTTTTAAAATAAAAGTAAGTGACATGTCACTTAAATCTTTTTGATTTAGAAAATTTTATTTAAAAAATTGCCAATTTTTATTTAATAAAGATAATTTTATTTAAAAAAGATAATATGATTTAAAATAATTTAAGATATTAACTATTATCCTTTTTTCTAATAATTTAAATTACTAATTATTTTGCTTCAAAAAAATTACTAATTATTTTAGATTGAATAATTAATAAAATATATATATATAATAAAATAATTATCATCTAAATTTTAAAAAAATATCTAAAAAAGTTAATATAACTAAAACATATTTTTGGAAATATTAATATATTAGAATTGAAATAAATATTTTTTGAAGCAATTTTATTTTTTGAAGCAATATATTTATTTTATGCAATATATTTTTTTAATAAAAATAATATCACCTTAAATACTTCCTCTGTCTCAAAATAAGAAAAAAAAGAAAAAGAGTGAGAGAGAGAGAGAGAGAGAGAGAGAGAGAGAGAGAGAGAGAGAGAGAGAGAGAGAGATAGAGCAAAACCCCCTTCATCTCCGTCTCCCCCAACACCTCCGGCACCGACCACCCTTCTCATCATCCCAACCCACCGCCTTTTCCCACCCTCCCACGCCACCCCTTCCTTCCTGATCCATCGTCTATTTTGCCTCAAAACCCACGCCATCCTTCACTATAGCCACCATCAAATCCGACATTTCCCTCACCCCCTTCAACAAATCCGACCAAACCCCACCTTTTTCTTCAATAAATCCGACCAGCCCGCCACGGCGCCACCCCTCTTTCCTCACCCCGGCACACCTTCCTTGACTCCCTGCCACCTCCCTTCGGCGCACCCCTCCCAACATCCTCTTTACCGGCGCACCTATTTGACCCCAACACGAAGAAAACGCCGTCATTGCCGTTCATTAACCTGCAAACAAATCTCTCTCCCTGTATCTCTTTACCTCTTTGTATTTTTTGCTTTTTCTGTATTTATATGTGTCAGAGATGATGAAGGGTGGCCGATGTCGGAGGTGTTGGAGGAGACGGAAATGAAGGGGTTGTTCTCTCTCTCTCTCTCTCTCTCTCTCTCTCTCTCTCTCTCTCTCTCTCTCTCTCTCTCTCTCTCTTTTCTTTTTTTTTCTTATTTTGAGACGGAGGAAGTATTTAAGATGATATTATTTTTATTCAAAAAATATATTGCATAAAATAAATATATTGCTTCAACAAATAAAATTGCTTCAAAAAATATTTATTTCAATTCTAATATATTAATATTTCCAAAAATATGTTTTAGTTATATTAAATTTTTTAGATATTTTTTTAAAAATTTAGATGATAATTATTTTAAATCATATTATCTTTTTTAAATAAAATTATCTTATTAAATAAAAATTGGCAATTTTTTAAATAAAATTTTCTAAATCAAAAAGATATAAGTGACATGTCACTTACTTTTATTTTAAAAAAATAAAAATATTACAAGATTTATGTTAAAAATTAATTAATATTTTTTTTAAAAAATATTTTTTTGCTTTAAAAATACAATTTTTTTATATTTATATTTATTTACAAGATTTACGTTAAAAATTAATTAGTTTTTTAAAATAAAATACTATTTTCTTTAAAAATACATTTTTTTTTATATTTATAACATTTATTTTAACATATTTTAAAAATTATAAAAAAAATTTCAGCTTTTCGAAATATATTACTCCCTCCGTCCCAGCCTAGTGTGAACCAAAATGTTAGGCACACCGATTAAGAAAAAGTAAGAGAGAGAAAAAGTGGAGAGAGAATGTTGTAAGTGTAAAAGTAAAATAGGAGAGAGAATGAGTGAAAGTAATAGTTAGGAGAGAGAATGTTACGAGTGTAAAAGTAAAATAGGAGAGAGAATGAGTAAAATAGGAGAGAGAATGAGTGGGGTAAATAGTGAAGATTCCTTTTCATTTTGGGCAGTTCACACTTGACTGGGACGGATCAAAAGGGAAATAAGTGTACACTCGGCTGGGATGGAGGGAGTATATTTTTAAAAAATATTATTTAAAAAAAAATATTTTGTAACGGTCATCAATTTATAAAAAATTACATTTCAGTCCTTAATAACTAATTTGCTTTTCAATTTAGTCCAAAATCCGTCACTTAACTGACTTTTCTAACAAAATTCGTCAAAAAGCCCTTAATTGACGAAAAATTTAGATATTGAGCCCTGATTTGACGAAAATTAGATATGAGGCCCCTAACCGACACTACCCCCTATACTTCAGGTCCTAAATTGACAATTGCCCATATATTAATACTATTGATTCGATCTAATTTTTACTGGTCTCGCCCAATCCAGTTTTGCGATTTTTTTGCATGCTCCTATTACCTACCCTAATCTGCATTCACTTGGTTACTTGGTAGTATTGACTTCTAAAAAGTTTAAGAGTCGTTGGAAGAATCCAACGAAAAGAAAGCGAAGGAGTCCTCCCTTTTTAACCTTTTAATAAGCCTAAGCATTCGAAGAAGCGTCCGTCACCCACTTACACAGAGAAAAATAATAATCAAACAAGTTAAATACAAAGAATCAAGACTAATTGATAATAAATTACAATTTTAAATCACAAACTCATTTTAGATCTGCACGACCAGATCTGAAAGAGAAATGGAGAAAATTGTTTGAATAAAATGTGCAGCGCCAGTTGACCAAGTGCTCATTGCTGATTCTGAAATATCTCAAAAACATCACTCGAATGAGTATTCCGCTGTCTATCGGCACCAGCACTGGCGCCGATGATTCCCCAAACATTATAGAGAATCGCGATTTCTCTCTGAAATTGGAGAACTGGAAGGCCACCTCCGGCAAAGGCTTCACTGTTCCCGAGCCTGGCTATCGAACCGACGTCTCACCAAAGACGGGAGAAACTTTCGCCGTCGTCATCAACAGGTTAGAAAAATGGCATGGATTGGAACAAGATATTACCGGTAAAGTCTTCGCCGGTTCACTTTACCATGTAACTGCGTGGGTTGGAATTTCAAGCTTTGTTGAAGATTATGCTTCGGTATCTGCTACCCTCATGCTAGAGTATCCAGAATCAATCCCTAAATTCATGACGATCGGAAGGTAAATTAAACGACTGATGAAACGGAGGTGAAGTTTTTAGATCTTAGGTTGAAGAGTCTGTGAGAAAAACTCTAATGCTGAAGGAGGGATTCTGTTCATGATTTTCTTTTCTGGGTAGTTGAATGTGGAAGGAGGGATTCTGTTCATGATTTTCTGGGTAGTTGAATGTGGAATGAAGCTTTGAATTGATTAGGGACCTGTAATTCAATTGCGGGTGTACAACGTATTAGTGAATTAGTGAAGGGTAATAAAGTCATTTTAATTAATGGCATTTTTTTGAAAATTGTATTACGGGGGTATTAAGTAAATGTGCGGGGGTGAATAACAATTCTCTTGGTAGAATTGACTTCTAAAAAGTTTAAGAGTCGTTGGAAGAATCCAACGAAAAGAAAGCGAAGGAGTCCTCCCTTGGCGTTGTCTATTAGCCGAAGCATTCGAAGAAGCGTCCGTCAATTACAGTAGGTGAAGATGTCCGGCGTTACGAACCAGGGCGAAGACAAGAAGCCGGCCGATCAAAGCGGTGGAGGAGCTCACATCAATTTGAAAGTCAAGGGACAGGTTTCTCTCAATTTCTCTCTTGTCCTTCATATTTTTGGTGCTCAATTTTACTTTTCTAGATCAACTTTCATTCTGTTGTTCCTAGGATTTCGATTGCGTCGATTTTCGTTCATAGATAGTATAGGATTTTATATACGAGGAAGCTAGGGTTTATTTGAATTGATTAAGTATTTAGGATTTCCTTGATTTTGCTGAATTATTAGCGATGTCTGGTTATTGCTCCATGCTCCATGCTTCATGCCTGGTCTATTTATGTATGATTTCTATGCAATTAGCAAAAAAATGTGAGATGTGAAATTGAAGTTCTCATCCCTTTATGTCTTTCTGATTGTTTACGTGGTAAGATAATTATTTTGGGGGAAACCATGTTCATTTTGTCTATTTTTGTAATCCTTTGCTGTTTAAGTTTAGTTGAATCCAAATTTTTCGTTGATTGGTCTGTTAAGCATTTCAAAGATTCACGTGAATGAGTTGCATTTATTGTGTTACAAGTGGCATAGTGTTTGAGGTTTGTCTGGTTCATGATCTGTTCTGTAATTTGGGTTTAATGTATTATTGCCGTAAGTAATCTTGCAAACTATGTTAGCTTAAGTTGTTATTCTTAGCTTAGAAATTCAAGCTATGTAATCAATTTAAAGTATTTTTTGCATTCATTTCGAGACAAAATGATTTTCACTTATTCATGCTGTTGATATCAGTACTTTAAGTTTCATTGACGTAAATACACAATGATAATCATTTGGTGATGGTTTTGGTAATGAGCGTATAAAACATATTCAAGGTCCACCTTGACGTCACTTGTTTCAGCCAAATATTTTTGGCCAAGCGCCAATATCCGAATTCTTCCCGCAAAGCCAAGGCCCGAGCATGTTCTTTTGTGGTCAACACATTGTCACATGGGCCTTACGTGTCACTTATTTAACTGTAATATGGTGATACTTCACAATAATCACCCAAGCCCCATTTACATATCAGGGCCATAAAGTCCTTTAGCACCTCTTGTGGCTGTGCCTCCGTTCTTTTTATACATTCGTGGTTGGATTGGGAATGATATTGGTTCTTTTAACTATTAATGTATCTTATTTAATTCAAACTATAGTATAAATGCGATGCTATTAACTGTTACCTACTCATCTAAATTAGTGGATGGATCACGGATTCAGCATCCTTGCTTGTTATATTTATGTGCTAGATTCCTTTTTAGGGGTACCTTGCATGGCGGTTTGATTTTACTATTTAGTAGATAAAGGCCGTGCCAAGCATCGAGGCGGCGCGGTGTACTGAAATAGATAAACATACGTGAGGGTGGATCAAGATCGAGCCCTACATTTACTTTCAAAGAGCCAATCAAAGAAAATGTATTACAAGGGGGCTATGGTTCATCCGGGTATAGTGGTCCCACCCATAGTTGTTAAATATCGCGATACGCGATACGTATCGGCAAGAATACGATACGCGATACGTATGGTTTCGATACATATCGCGTAGGTGTATCGATTTTCCCTCCCGTATCGTGTGTATCGTACGATACGTGTATCGTATCGTGCGTATCGCCGATACGGACGATACGGGCGATACAGTTAAAAATGGCTTGGGTCGGGTCGGGTCTGGGCCGGGTTTGGGTCAGGTTTGGGTCGGGTTTAGGGTTGGACAATTTATAAATCAGACACAGACGAGTCACGACGATTCAAAAATTGAGCTCGTCCTCGATCAATTTCCTTTCCTCCGTCGTCGCTTCTTCTTCCTCCTCCTTCATCGCCGTCGCCCCTTCTTCTTCTTCAACCGCCGAACGCCGGGCGTCCTCTTCACCGTCGGTTACACCTGGTTCTGTTCTCTCTCCATCGTCATCCTTGTCCCCGCCAACATTTGGGCCGTAAGTTTCCATTTCTTTCTCTCTAATTTTATTTTGACTTATCTCCATTTTATTTTGACCTATGATTTTATATGTAATTATTTTTTTTGATAAGAAAATATTTCTGGCCGTAGGTTTTTTGGGGATTAAAATTGAATATTTATTAAATATTAATTACTGTGTTGTTTGACTTGTTTGTAATATATTTAGGTTCTTGAAAAATATCATTTTTTTGAATATATTTGTTGTTTTTTAATATTTAGGTTCTTGAAAAATGGGAAAAAAGAAAGAAGATATTGTTTACTTTATTTTTGATATTCTTTAGAGTATTTAAATTTTTTGTCATTGTGTTCCGTATCTCCGATACGATACACGATACGATACGCGATACGATATTTAGGGTCTCCGATACGCGATACGATACACGATATGACAACTATGGTCCCACCAAAGCGTGTAAAGCCGACAAATTATTTTATTCTGCTTATTTTAGAACATCTCTCAGTAGTCCACCATCATTTCCTCTGTTTAAGTTGGCTCTCAATTTTATAAGTTTCATCGTTCCTTTTCTTTTTTGGTATATTACTTGCTCAGGTTAAATTGGAGGGCATTTATGATGATATTCAACTTTGGTAGAAACTGTTCAAAGAGGATCATACATGCTAGGGACGCTAGAAAAGTGCACGTAATCTTATTAAACTCTAATAGGATCTTCAAGATAGATGTGCATAATCATGTTAAATTCTGATACGCTGGAGGATCCTTACTATTCTTAAACCGCATGTCGTTCTATGTATAAACAACAATGACACCTTGATAGATCACCAATGATTATTGCTCATTTGTATTTACTATTTAACTTTAGCTGCTAGTTTCCTCTTATTACTGGTGAAATGGTTTTAATTTCAAACAAAAATTTAGTATTACACGACATTTGTTTTGAAATTTGTTATGTATCTGATATGTGAGTTTATCTATGCAGTACTTCTACTCAAATTGTATATTCATTTTTTAGTCCTTTCTCTTAGTAGTGCTTAAAGCGAATACATCCAGTGTGTTGGCATCCCCCCTCCCCACCCATTGACATGTTTAGCTTCTTAATCTCAAATTGTAATGTACATATTTAAATGTCAAGTTTGAATTTTCCTCTTGAAAGATCTGGTGATCGCAATTACGATTTTAGCAACTGTTCCCCATTTCACGGACATGTTGGTGTTGTCACAGGCGGCTCATGTTCATGAATATTTAATATCTAATGGAAATCAGGGGTTTTGGGATCCTGATTAGTTTATGCTACATTTAATATCTATTTGATATGAGCCTTTTGCCTGCCTCCAAATTCACCAGTTTGATTTCATTTTATGTTCTTGTTTTTATGTTTTTACTTTTGCCTCTGTTAAGCTATCTGTGTGTAGTTTACGCTACATTTGTGATTAGAGTGTAAAGACTACGTTTTATTTATTTATTTTGTTCCATCCAAAACTCTCTAGGGGTGTATCCGAGGATGATCAGCTCGTTTATTCTGCTTGTGTGCCGAGGGAATACTAGTTAATTTTCTTTGGATTACGAAGATATTGTATTGGAATTGCAGTAGTTAATTTCCTTAGGTTGTGTCAAACTACTTGGAATACTGGTTTATGTTTCAGGTTATATTGTGGGATTTTCCATGTTCGAAGTGTACAGTTCATAGTACTAGAATTTTTAATGGGTTATCCTTTGATTGGAAGCATACTCTACTTGGTTTGTTTGTATATACTACCTCCATCCCACTTGAAGTGATGGGTATTCTTTTAGTTTATCCCACTTGCAGAGTAAGTTCCCTTTTGTACCGTCCCTTTTTCTACCAATGTACTATGCTAACCCTCATTTTCCCCCAACTTTAACTAAATGTTCCTTCCTTTTCTTTAATTGCCCAAACTGTTTGGAGGAGCAATCTTGAGAAGCCCCACCTTTTAAGAGTTGGATAGGGAGTGAAGTATATTTAATTTGTGACGATCTCCACTTTTGGAATGCCGTTTTTCCATTGTTTTAGGATGGAAGTGAAATAACATGTTGTGTAATCTTGTGTGCAGGATGGAAACGAAGTGTCTCTTTTTAGGATCAAGCGGAGCACACAACTGAAAGAAGCTGATGAATGCTTACTGTGACCGACAATCCGTGGAGATTGAATCTCTATAGCATTCTTGTTTGATGGTGAAGTCGGTCTCCGAGGGGAGCAGACCCCCGATGAAGGTACTCTCTTGAGTCTTGTCCCAAAAAAGATAGCCCCATTTCCCAAAATTGTTAGGATTAAAATGATTGAACTTTAAAAATTGCCAACAAAGGAAGACATAAAGAGAGGAGAGGACGAGAGCCAACCAAGGAAGAAGTGGGAGTAATGGAGTAATAAGTAAACCTCATTCCAAGCTAGTTGTTAAAATGTTTGAATAGTCAAATGAGACTAGCATTATGGGACGAAGGGAGTATTTTATTGCGCACTCTATTAGATGTCATTTCAGCTTACATTGACCTTGGCTTTGTGGCTACAGCTGGAAATGGAGGACGGGGATGAGATTGATGCTATGCTGCACCAAACTGGAGGAGTTGCAGCAGCAGCAGCACAGCAGCTGCCCTAATTATGGTGGTAGCTTCTAATTCTCTTCATATCTTGAGTATGCATGTAGTAATATATCTCTTCTCTTGTTTGATGTTGTTAGTGAGGCTTAACGTTAATACCGATAAGTTTCTATCGACTTCTAAACTCAGTGTGCTGGTTTTACCCTACTTCTCCTCTGTTAGTTGCATGCAGTTTGCAAATTATTTCCATTTTTTGCTTCTATTTCTGCGGTTCCTTAGTAGGTGGGAATTCTACCATGAGTTGAAAACATGATGGTGGGGATATGAAAAAGAATGTCCTCATATCCAGAAAGTACTTTGGAGTCTTCTTGACCAATGCCTCGGTAGTTTGCGAGGTTATTTGTAGTCGTGAAGCATGCATACAATGGTAAAAAAATTGCAGACTAAGCCTTTTTCCTCCTAATTCGGAAATGCAATATATGTTTCATGATGCGTCAAATAGGGAAGGAAGTATTCATGTAGAAGGGTGTATGACATGAATGTTCGAGATTAATGGGTGGATCCTGCCATCCCGGGGCCTCAGACCAGTCCTGGACTGCCCATAAGTATAACAACCGCTTCGCAAAAAGGTTGTAGAAAATTTGCAGATTATGATATTTTTTGGCCTTTAATTGTAACACTTGCTCTTGTTCTTGCATTATGCATACCATTGTGATGGAATGTATGTTACTCCTCAGTCCCAAAACGAATAATAATTAACCATCTTTTATTTTGGCAGATTCTAAAAACTCAACTTTTTGTCAATTTTAATATTTAAGATGTATAAAAATATATGTTATCTGCTTTTTATATTTTTAGTTTTGCAAGTATATAATTTTTTTAAATTTCTTGTTTTGCAAGTATAGTAGTTGAATGATGATTTTTTTGGTTAAAAAGATTTAGGGTACATAGTTTTTGCAAAAAAATCATTCATTTGTCATTAATTTTGGAGGAGTATATATAATACTCTCTGTCCCACTATATAAGTTACTAATTTCCTTTTAAGCGCCCTTCTTCAAAAAGTTACTAACCCAATATATACAATGAGATTCAACTTGTTATCAAGTTATCGAATAGGATGCACGATCCACGGCCTATAACGAGTGGGTGCCGTCCGCCACCCTATAACGAGTCGGTGCGACGGTACCCACCGACTTTTACCGAATTCCCACTAGTAGCCGCAACTTATTCAAAATATTTTTAACCTCTAATAAATTTTTATTTTATTTTCAAATTTTTGTTTAGCAATTCTTTTGATATCAACTTAATTATATCATATACAATTCTTATTTATTCATTATTCAAATTAATTTTATTTATTTTTGCCTTGGATTTAAAAAAAACATCTTTTGTAATTTTTATTTTTTTTAAACATCACTTTAACTCGACATTAATATCAATTTTTTATTTGTTCATGACATAACCTTTCTTTTCCAAGTAAAGCTATTACAATAACAAGAAAATGGTGAGTTAGAAATTAGTAGATGCTTAAACAAAATAACTTATGTTTTAACGGTTATTCTTTTATTTTTATGTTGAATTTGTTGATTTATGAACCATTAATTAAAAAGTTTCGACTTCAAGGAATTTTTGGGTACCCACTAAATATGATTCATGGGTCCGTCCCTTCTGTTATACTAACAACAAAAAACTCTCTACCCTACTTTCTCTTTCCTACTTTATTTTCATATATTCACTACGCTTATTTTTTTCTCTTAATTTTCGCACATTCACATTTGATAACTTCTATACTAGGACAGGAGGGAGTGGGATTTCAGGTCTGATTGGAAAGAGGCATGGTTTTGCTTCAAGTCTTGTAAATGTGTTTTCTGTGTGAGTAGTAGTTTGATTGTTTACAAGAAATGTAGAATGGGACTTAAAGATTCTCCCTTCTTTACTTAATGTGTTCCAACAATATTATCTTTTCTCTTTCCGTCCCAAAATGAATATCTAAAAAAGAAAAAAATAGATGCCCATTCATTCTTAGATGACTAGTTGTTACTTTATCAAACATTCTGTTTTAATTATCACTCACAACAATGATATATGATAAGATCTTTAAAGGTGTCTAGGTACTCATAAAATAAAAAAAAATACATAAAATCATTTCTCAAGAGAAAAATATTAATAAATATGAACATTCACTAGGGACAGTAGGGACGGAGGG